>VWZI01002205.1:149519-180090 GCA_013396835.1 Psilopogon haemacephalus
TAGAAAGCCACCAAATTTGTTAGGCATGATTTGCCCTTGGTGAAGCCATGCTGGTTAGCATCAGGCACCTCTGCTTTGTTTTCCATCTGCCTTAGCAGAGCCTTGAGGAGGATCTGCTCCATGATCTTGCCAGGCACAGAGGTGAGACTGAACAGTCTGTAGTTCCTGGGGTCATCCTTTTTTCCCTTCTTGAAGATAGGTGTAATATTTGCCCTTTTCCAGTCAGCAGAAACTTCACCAGTCTGCCATGACCTTTCAAATATGATGGACAACGGTTTGGCAACTTCATCTGCCAGCTTCCTCAGGACCCGTGGGTGGATCTCATCAGGCCCCATGGACTTGTTCATGTTCAGATTCCTTAGGTGCTCACAAACATGATCTTCAATTACAGTGGGCAGATCTTCCCTCCCCCAGTCCTTACTTTTGCCCTCTGGAATTTGGGCCTTGTGGTTGGAGCCCTTGCTATTGAAGACTGAGGCAAAGAAGTCATTGAGCACCTCAGCCTTATCCATAACCCATGTCACCAGCTCTCCATTTCCCTTCTGAAAGGGTCCCACATTCTCCCTAGTGATCATTTTCTCACTGATATACCTGAAGAAATTCTTCTTGTTCCCCTAGCCGGATTCAACTCCACCTGTGCTTTAGCTTTCCTAACCTAGTCTCTGCTTGCATGAACAATGTCTTTGTATTCGTCCCAGGTTACCTATCGTTGCTTCTACTCTCTGTGGACTTCTACTCTTGCATCTAAGTGTGTCCAGAATCTCTCCATTCATCCATGCAGGCCTCCTGGCATTCTTACCTCCATTCTTCTTTTTTGGGATGCATTGCTCCTTGGCCTGGAGGAGGAAATCCTTGAGCAATGACCACCTTTCCTGCCCCTCCCCTTCTTTCCAGAGTTTTTTCCCATGGTACTCTGCCAAGAAAATTCCTGAAGAGAATGAAGTCTGCTCTTCTGAAGTCCAGAGCAGTGAGTATGCTGTGCACCCTCCTTGATGCCTTGAGGATCTTAAACTCTCCCACTTCATGGTTGCTGCATTCAAGGCAACCCTTCATCTTCACTTCACTCACCAGCCCCTCCTTGTTGGTGAGGACTAGGTCCAGCATAGCACCTTTTCTTGTGGGTTCCTCTACCCCTTGGAGGAGGAAGTTATCATCAATTCATTCCACGAAGCTCTTAGATTGCTGGTATTCTGCTGTGTTGTCCTTCCAAAAGATATCAGGGTGATTGAAGTCCCCCATGACTACCAGCACCTGTGAGTGTGAAACTTCTCCTATTTCTTTGTAAATGGCCTCATCTGCTTCACCATCATGATCAGGAGGTCGGTAGCAGACTCCTACTCTGATGTGCCCTTCTTATGCCTTCCCTTTAACCTTTACCTATATGCTCTCTTTTGGCATTGCACATCCCGAGATGGAACTCCATGGATTCCAGTTTATCATTGATGTAGAGGTCAACACCCCCTCTCCTTGTCCCCTGCCTGTCCCTTCTGAAGAGTCTGTAACCATCTATTCCTCCAGTTCAATCATGAGATCCATCCCACCATGTCTCAGTGATGCCAATAACATTGTAACCCTGTAGACTTGCACATATTTGCAATTCTTACTGTTTGTTCCCCATGCTCCTTGTGTTAGTGTAGAAGTATTTCAGTTGTGCCTCTATTTGAGCTGACTTACCCACTGATTTTCCTTTATCCTGTTCTTTGAGGACGCTTTTCTCAGTCTGTACTTGGACCTGTCCATGTTCAGACACCTCAGTAACTCCTAGCCTATCTCTACCCCTCATGTCATTACTACCACATAGATTACCACTTGATGTTTCCTTGTTGGCAGCTACTACCTGAAGTGGGTATGGCTCATCTCTGCAGAACATTGACTGCATTATTCTGTCCCCGGGATACTTCTGGGCAGCAGGTTGAGAACCGTTATTAATCCCCCATTGCTCCCACAGTGATCTGTCCTCCCACACCTTGCCACATGGAGGCCTGATTACTCTGTCCCACTCCCCCTTCACATCCAGTTTAAAGCCCTATCAACTAGCCCTGCTATCTCCTCTGCAAAGACCCTCTTCCCCCTTCAAGAGAGGTGTCTCCTGTTTGGTGTCAGCAACTCTGGTGCTGTATAGGTCATACTATTATAAATAAAAAAAACCCCAGATTTATGGTGGTGACACCATCCACGGAGCCACATATTAAAAGACTGCATTTGGCTGCTTATTCCAGTGTCTCTGCCATCAATTTAAATAACAGATGAAAAGATGATTTGTGCCTCTGAGTCTCGTATCACTCGTCCCAAAGACCTGAAGTATTTTTCTTTTTTTCTGGGACCACTAGTCGTTATTTCTTATCCTCCTACATGGAAGATTAATCATAGAATCATAGAATGGTTTAGGTTGGAAGAGACCTCAAAGATCATCCAGTTCCAACCCCCCGCCACAGGCAGGGACACCTCCCACTAGATCAGGTCGCTCATCCAGCCTGGCCTTGAACACATCCAAGGAGGGAGCAGACACAACCTCCCTGGGCAACCTGTTCCAGTGCCTCACCACCCTCACTGTGAAGAATTTCTTCCTAACATCCCGTTCAAATATCCCCTCCGCCAATTTGAACCCATTCCCCCTCGTCCTGTCATTACAAGACCTTGTGAACAGCCCCTCCCCAGCCCTCCTGTAGACCCCCCTCAGATACTGGTAGGCTGCTATAAGGTCTCCCTGAAGCCTTCTCCAGGCTGAAAAGCCCCAACTCTCTCAGCCTGTCCTCACAGCAGAGGTGCTCCAGCCCTCTGATCATCTTTGTGGCCCTTCTCTGTACTCTCTCCAACAGTTCCATGTCCTTCCTATGCTGGGGGCTCCAGAACTGCACAAAGTATTCCAGGTGGGGTCTGACAAGAGCAGAGTAAAAGGGAAGAATCACCTCCCTTGCCCTGCTGGTAATGCCTCTCTTAATGCAGCCCAGGACACAGCTGGCTGGCTGAGCCACGTGTGCACACTGTTGGCTCATGTTGGGTAGTGGGTAGTAGTCCATAGAGCGGACTAGGTTAGGAATTTTCTTAACAACGTCCCTAACCCACGGTCCAGGTAGGCAGCACACCTCTCTATGAGAGTGGTCTGCCCGACATATTGGTCCCTCTGTTCCTCTCAGTACCAAATCCCCTACAACTATCACTCCTTTTTTTCTTTGTTGCACTTAATTCTTGGGTGAGGCTGACACAGCCTGTGCAACTCAGCACAGGGAATTCTCCCTCCATCCTCCTCTGCCTGATCCTCAGTTTCTATTGCCCCGTATCTGTTCTGCAAGGGCAGCTGGTGAGACTGAGAAGATTGGGAAGATTGGGAGAAGGGTCTCATGCCCCTGGGTGGGGGGGACCTGCTTCCACTCCCCCTCATCTCCTGAGTCTCCTTTACCAGTTTTAGCAGGGGAATGAGAGAAACTGCATCCTCTTCTACTTGTGCAGTCCTCACCTCCTGCCCCTCCCTCAGGGATGGTATGGTCTGGCTTCACCTGTCAATTTCCCTTCCACAATCCCACACAGATCTTAGTCTCTGGAATTTCTCTTTAAGCCCAGCCACCATACTGAGCAGATCACTCACCTGCTCACACCTCACACAACTTTCATGCCCACCACTCTCCATTCCAAAATGTTAGGCTCAGACATTCTCTGCAGCTAGGTTTCTGGACACCCGCAGATTTTCATGAGGCACCAGTCTGGGTGCCCAAAGTTTTCCTAGCCCTAGTATTCGCCCAGGTTGCAACCATGGTAATGCTTTGGTGTTTGATTTTTGTTCATTTGTTTTGGTTTTTTCCTGTTTTGTTTTGCTTTTTTTTTTTTTTTTTTTAAGTTGTCTTGGTGTGCACTGCTCACTGGGATCCAGTGAAAGAGTTGGCTGCCACTTCCAATGGCGTTCCGCTGCTGCCTGCCTCACAATTGTACCTCACATAGAGCCACGGCAACGCCTCCAGCTGCGTCACTCCCTTTGTGCAGGCGCATGAAGGAGCCAACCCTGCTGCCCCTTCTCCCCTTTCAGTACCGTTAATGGCTGGAGCTGCTCACAGTGCTGGAGCTGCTTTCGGTGCCACTGCCACTTCGAATGGCACTCTGCTGCTGCCTGCCTCATGATTGTACCTTGCGCAGAGCCAAAATAGGTCACACAAATTGTAATTGCCTACACATAGTTGTAAAGATTTAAAGAAACACACTATGGCAAAATAGCAGCTTGATTGCTGGCTTTGTGGAATACAAAGATATAGAAACAGAATTGATTCTTTAACTGAAACAGCCCTAAAGACATTGACATGTGTTTTTCACCTTGTGACAAAACAGAATAGTCAATGACTGTATGATGTGCCTTGACAAGGAAAATATTTCTGACAAATCTCATAATCTCTTTTGCTTCAAAATATGGTTACCTAACTTAGCAGTAGATCACAGAATACAGATGATTGAGGCTGGAATAGACCTCTGAGATCATCAAGCCCAGCCTATGGCCTAACACCAGTATGTAGACTCGACTATGTCATTAAGTGACACATCCAAGCTTTCCTTAAACACATCCAGGACTATGACTCTATCACCTCCCTGGGCAGTCCATTCCTGTGTCTAATTACCCTTTCCATCAGAAAGTGCCTCCTAACATCCAGCCTAGCCCTGCCCTGGCAGGGCTTCAGGCCATGCCCGCTTGTATTGCTTTGTAAGCAGAGCCTGACTCTCACCTTATTACACCTTCCTTTCAGGTATTTGCCAAGTGTGATAAGGTCCATCCTGAGCCTCCTCTTCTTCAGGCTAACCAACCCCAGCTTCCTCAGGCTCTCCTCATCAGAATTCCCTTCCAGTCCCTTCCTCAGTCTCCTTGCTCTCTTCTGGCCCCACTCAAGCCCCTTAATATCTCTCTTGCTGTGAGAGGCCCAGAGCTGCATACAGTACTCAAGGTGAGACCTCCCCAGTACCAGTACAGGGCAGAATGAAATCCTTGGTGATGCTGGCCACACTTACTGATACAGATGCTGTGGGTCTTCTGTGCCAGCTGGGCACACTGCTGGCTCATCTTCATCCAGTTATTCTTATGCACCAAATCTAACCAAGCACATACCAGCAGTCCAATTTCAGAACTCTACACATAGTATTTTTTTTTTAATAGATTGTGTGTCCATCCTATCTCTCTGTTTCAGTTCCTAGAAATACATTGATAGTACATTGCATCCATTCTGCCAGGAAAATTGGAAAGCACAAAAAGGCAAAAATCAGGTCAAGTGAAATTTTTTTGGTTGAAAAGTATGTAATGTAGAATTGGCAAGGCAGCAGTGGGGAAAGCTGTGGGGAGAGTCAGGAAGTAGGGCAGCAAAGAAAGTGTGTGTACCTCATATGGATGGTAAAAGGGTCAGGTAGCATACAAAGTAGGTATAAAAAGATCAAACGGTAAAAAGCAATTAACCCCTTGGCATTGGGAATTGGGATTTCCTGACACCAACTGCTAATGCTGGCCTTGAGGGGTTATAAGATCAAATAATAATAAGCCAAGTTCTGAAATAAAAGCTACCATTTTAGGCAGTAAGGAAGGCATTTCAAGTACATTCTGGGCTGACGGACTAGTATGTTACAAGGGGAAGGGCACAGAGGAGAAATACTCTGAAAGATAAATGATAAAAATAGTTTTCTAGATTTAGACTCAAATAGATTTCTTTCAGTGTTCTCTTTTTCTTTCTGAATTAAACACAGTGTTTTGCCCTGTCTATCTGTGATCTGTGACCTCACGCAGCTCTTGTCTGATACATGGAGAGATATAGCCTCCATTTTCTGAGCAAGTTACTGCTCATTTTGTGAATAGTTTCTGAACATTGTCTAGATTAGCTGTAGGTGGTTTTCTTAATTGCCTTAAACATGGTGGTTCTTTCACTTTCCTTCCACACAGCAAGGTGGGGGGTGGGTGTGGGTGGGGGAAGGCAGGGAAAAAAGGCCAAGTGACAGCATAGAAATTCTTTAACAAAATCACCAACACTTAATAATCAATCAGTCTGAAAAATGTCATGATTCTGATAGCCATACACCTGCATTTACAGCAGAGGGGCTCCTGCTTTCTTTTTCAAAAGGCAAATTTTTTCAATCATGGTTCAGGACCTGCACCATTGTTTAGGTATTTGTTAATTTATACCTTTAGATTACTGTAGAAAAATTAAATATTTTGCATATAACAATTACACATCATGCAGTTTTAAAACCAAACCCAACACCTAATATTCCTCCTTGTTAGGTGGCCTGAAAATCTAGACAGATTGGAATTTCCTGGAAAGTTATGAAGTGCTTCTCTAGAACTGTGCTGGTTTGAACTAATTGGAGGATTTGAATGAGAAATTAAACTACAGGCTGAGAAAGGAGAAAACAAAATTTTATTTACTTCATTCATTTACTGAAATGGTATCAATGTTATAACCAAAACAAAGATAACTCTGACTGCTTTGCATCATGCTGGCTGCTGCATCTCTCCCCCTGCCTTTCTTAGCTGGAGCTGAATAACTTCACTAACTACTTTCCTGATGCTACCCTGTCCCCGGCCAATCTACGTTTGCTTATGTCATGTAAGACAGATAGTGAGTTAAAATTGGCAAGTGGGGGAAGATGGTAGGATGGTTGCAAACCCCTCTTAGGGACTCTGATTTCTGGGAGGGGTGTGGTGTTTCTGTATTAAATTTGCACTGTATGTATCTGTAAATATCTGTTATATAGAGTAAATATCTGCTTGTTTATTGTGCAAAGCTGCAAATATAAAGCTTCATTTCCTTAACTTCCAGCCTACTGAGTTCTACCCTTGGTTATTTCACAGTGTGGGGGTGTGGGTAACTCCCAAACAGCACGTTATTTTTAATTGGCTTTCCCAACATGGGGCAGAGGTTAAATTCCATTTGTTTGATTGCTAATTAATCCTGGAAGTTAAAAAGTAAGCTGTCCTGGTAGGGTATAAATTCTGCCAGATCAGTTCAAACCCCTGCTCTCTTCCTCCCGTCGCATGTCCAGAGGTTGATGGATTTGAGCAAAACAGTGAAGGGTTTGACTCCAACAAAGCCCCAAGGGTTAGGTGTTTAGCTCCACCCAGTCAGGTGTCTTGTGCTGCCCCTCAGCATGCCTGGGTGGACACTTAGGTATAGGAGTTTGAATTCATTGACCAAAATAATAGATGTTAGTGTCTATTGGCCAGTTTCACTTTCAAAACAGTGTATTTAAGGTGGTGATTTAGAAGCTGTTGTCTCTTTTTCCTTCTGCCTTCCCCCGGACCAGAGGTCTATTCGCACCTCTTTCACAGTGGCCACATGATTGCAGCCTGTTGTGCAGCTTGCATCAGCAGCCTAGTGGCAAGGCAGCTCTTTCCTCCTCCTGTACCAGGAAACTTTGTATCTATCGCGTCAGTGAGTACATAACAAGACCCTATAGGCATATGTAGAATTTTTCCTGTTACCATATTCTTATTTTCCAAGTTCTGTCTAAGCTGTTTAAACTGTTTAATTAGTTGTTTATACATACCCTTTGTGTAATTACTTCCCATCGACTGAATATCAAAAGAATCTCAGGGAATTTTCCCAATTTTTAAAATATTAATAATTAAAATTAATATTAACAGCAAAATAATTATTAATCATTCATAATTCATTATTAATAACAAAAAATACTCTGACCTGGCTTTTATATTCAATTATTTCTTCTTTAACAATGTGGCATTTACATAGATGGCTTGTGGCCAAAATTAGTACTTTTCTATGGGATTTGACATGGAGGAAGGTTGAAAGAATATTTTGAAATTTCAGCAACTATATTCTGTCCTGGATTGGTTTTAATATTACTGAAATTGCTACAAGTACTGTTTTTTATGCTTTTAATAAGTCATAAAATACTACTAATCAAATGAGCTATTCCACTGCTCTGATAAGGGTGATTCTCCCAAAGAGTTCTATTCCTGACCCTTGTCAAAACTTTTACTCAAAGAACATGGTAATATATTTAATGTGTGTCATAATTTTACTATTAATTATAATTTAATTCCTAATTTCTGGTCTAAAATAACCAGTATATATTTCTTCCCATGCAATGGCTTATGAGGTCCCACATAATCCACTTGCCAGGTGCTCCACACATTTTTGTCCTGGTGGATATGTTGGGCCAGTAAACGGTTTGGGTGGCTGGCCTTCAGTCTTATCTGGCACTGTGGGCAGGCTGAAATTATGGTCTCACATGTTGATAGGGGGACTGGCCATCTATGAGACCTGCACTCCTAGTACAGATCTGCTTTGCCTGAGTGGCCCCTCTTAAGGTGTAGCCATTCAGCTAATCTCTCCCAGTCTTCCTCCCCGCTGCTCACAACATGGATACGTGCTAGGTGGTCAACCTGCTGGTTCCATTTTCAACAGGGGTTTCTTTGAGTGTCCTTTGATCTATCCCACTTTGATGGGTCTTGACTGGCTTATTTCCAGTAGTCTCTACCAATCTCCAGCTCGCCAGAATTCGGTGGTGCCAATATCCCACTGGTTTTCTTCCCACTAGCCAATCCACTCTGTAGCTCCTTTAAAGGTGGCATAAGAGTCTGTGTAGATGGATTTGGCACCATTTTCTACAGCCACAGTTCACCTACATGTGCGCTGCCTTCACCCTCTTCAGCGACAGTCCTGCCAGTGCTGATCTCCAGGGCTGCTTCTTTGTAGTGCCACTGTGATCCCTTCCTCTGGGAAGAGGCATTGGTGAACCACACTCCTTCGGTGTCAGAGTCTCTGGAGCTATCTCTATTGGAGATGGCTTGTAGGGCTGTCTCAGAAAAGCCATATCTGGATTTACTGGTTGCTGGAGCTTGGACACCTTTGCTGGACCTTCTCTTAGAGACATGAGCTGTGCAATTCCCTCTAAGTAAGCATACCACTTTCTGACGGTGAACTTTTGGGCTATCCCCTGTGGTGGAGGGGATCCCTTAAGAATCGCCTTCAGCAGAAGGAAGGGTCCTTGCACCACAATGTCCTATGTGGTGCGAAGCTTCTCTGATTCCTTAACAGCCCTTGTAAGGGAAAGGAGTCCATTTTCCCATTCAGAGTACCTCTTTTCAGCATCCTTGAGTGCTGTAGAGTAAAACAGGAGGGCTCTATTGGGGCCTTTAGGTCCCTTCTGGTAAATGCCACAGTAGGAAGAGTGTTCAGAGAAGCCCCATTCTGCCCTTAAGGGATCCTTTGGATGTAGTGGGCCTAATTTCTGGTAGGTCTTTAACTCATCCTTCAGGGTTTTAAGGCTCTCGCTGTGCTTTGCACTCCAGTCCCAGGCCTTGTGCTTTGTGACAGATCATACAGTAGCCTAGCAATTACTGAGAAACTGGGAACATGCTTCCTCCAGTATCCCAGGGTTCCCAGAAATTTTTGTAGTTCCTTTTTGTTCCCAGGGATTTGTCACTCTTCAATTTTTTCCAGAGCTTTCCTCCACTGTCTTTGTCTTTTAAAGACATCACCATAGCCTTTATCTTCCAATCTGGCAAGACCTTTAGCAGAATTCAGGGTATCCCCAGCAATACTTCTTGTTTATGCCAGCTATTTCTTGGGAACTGTTTGGATTTATGCCTGAAGTAGCTCCGCTTTCTCTGTTGCCCACCCTTATTCCATTCGGAGCACAGGCTGCTAGGAGAATCTTTTGTGTCATGGATGTGCTTGCCTTTTGGCACTGCCATAGCTCTATCTTTATGGAATCCATTGTGGCTCCTCTTCTCAGGACTTTTGCCTCCGTGGGGGTGAAAGAGAAATTGAAGACCATGGGTGTTTAAATCCACCAAGAGCTCAGCCCATGTCATGACATGATTTTGCACACCCTTTTTCAATTTGCAGTTTTCCTTCAATGGCTGTTTCAATTACTTCTATGTTCACTGAGGCACAGACCTGCATACTTGTGGGCAACCCCCTCAGGAGGTGAAGCCACTCCAGGTCGACTGTGGCGTTTAAGGGGCAGTCATATTTTCCCTTATCCTATATGGCCTGTATGCAGGCAAGCCTCCAAAGTGTGCTGCTAAGCTTGAAGGGGCTTGTGACAGCTAACTCAGTAGGTTCCTCTCTGTAGGCTGGTTGGAAGCTACTTTGCCACACTGTCAGGCTGCAAGAGCCTTCAGGCTCCTGGGTCAGGAATACATTGTCACCCCAGTCGCCGGTTGCTTCGTCGGAGTCCAGAAAGGCTTTATTTCCACCAGCCTGGGAGACTCAATAAACATACTCTGCAACAGAGTAATTTGGCTCCCTTGTATATTTGACCTGCAAATCACTTATCTGAGTGTCTGTGTAGTGTCTGCTGGTTGTAGTAATGATGGGGCCATGCTTGCCATCTTTGCCATTCCAAACCTTGTTTCTAGTCACTGGCTGCACATTTTTCTGTCCAATGTCCTCCTCACCACTCTCCTCACCACTCACCATAGGCAAGTCTCTCTCTGGTTTGGGCTTGGACCTCTTATGTGGTTTATCTTTGGCTTTCTGTGGTGTGGGGCAGACACAATAGGGTCCTCTGTAGCAGCAACAGTGTCTCTTACACACAACTCTGTGTCACTCAGTTCAGAGGCAGAGAGGGAAGTCACTGAACATGCAGCTGAGGAAACTAATCCCAACATGGTGTTTGCCTCCTCTCGGGTTCTTAGAGCATCTATAAGGTCTTTAGACTGATCATGTATGGTTTCCCATAGGCCTTGGCTTTGTGCCTTCTCCTCTTTTAATTCTCTTTCCAAGGTCTGATTTTTTCCCTATAGGAGTGCGGTGGCAAGATGGTCACTGTCACATTCCACAGGATATGATAAACAATATCCACCATGGCAGTTCCCACAAATAAAAAGGACACTATCTTTCTTGGGTGCAGTGGGATTTTGGAGACTACACATTCCTGGATTCAGTCAAAATGTCAATCCTGTGCATGATGTGATTCATAAGAGAAACAATTTTGAGTGGGCACCTGAACAACAAGCAGCCTTTGATCAGATAAAGCAAGAAATAATCCATGCAGTGGGTTTGGGACCTGTAAGATCTGGTCCAGACATTAAAAACATTCTGTATATGGCTACGAGTGACAATGGTCCAACATGGAGTCTTTGGCAGAGAGCTCCAAGTGAAACACGTGGTCGTCCACTTGGTTTCTGGGATCATAGCTACAGAGGTTCAGAGGCAAATTACACCTCAACAGAGAAAGAAATACCAGCAGCCTATGAAGGACTGAAAGCAGGTTCTGAAGTGACTGGAACTGAGTCACAGTTGCTTTTAGCTCCTAGATTGCCAATTCTAAACTGGATGTTCAGAGGCAAAGGCTCATCACCTCATCATGCCACAGATGCAACCATGTCTAAATGGATGGCTTTGATAACCCAATGAGCATGCATGGGCAACCTTGATCAACCTGGTCTGGTAGAAGTGATCACCAACTGGCCGGAAGGCACAGGCTGTACAAAACCTCCAGAGGAGAAAACAATTTGTGCTGAAGCAGCTCCTCTCTATGTTGATCTTTCTGATCAGGAAAAGAACTATGCTTTGTTCACAGATGGTTCCTGTCATCTTGATGGGCACAAGCGAAGATGGAAGTCAGCAGTCTGGAGTCCTACCAGGAGACTTACTGAAGTGAAAGATGGAGAAGGTGATTTCAGTCAACTTGCTGAGGTAAAAGCAGTCCAGCTTGCTCTTGATGTGGCTGAACATGAAAATTGGTCTATCCTTTACCTCTACACTGACTCATGGATGGTAGCAAATGCTCTAGGGCTTTTGCTAAAGGACTGGAAAAAGCATGGTTGGCAGAGGACACAGTGACCCTGATCTTCGTTGGAAACACTGAGGTGAACTGTTCTTAGCTTGGTGGGCCCATGACTCATCTGGACATCAGTGCAGGGATGCAACACACCGATGGGCACGTGATAGGTCAATTGACTTATCCATGGACACTATCACCCAAGTCATACATAACTGTGACATCTGTGCTGCTATTAAGCAAGCCAAGCGACTCAAGCCCTTATGGTATGGTGAGAGATGGTCAAAGTACAAGTATGGTGAAGCTTGGCAGATTGACTACATCACTTTGCCTTATTCTCATTCTGGCAAGCAGTATGTGCTAACGATGGTAGAGGCAAGCACTGGATGGCTGGAAACCTATTCAGTTCCACATGCTACTGCACATAACACCATTCTTGGTTTGGAAAGACAAATCATGTTGAGATATGGAACTCCAGAGGGAATCGAATCAGAAAATGGCACTCATTTCAAGAACAATCTTGTGAAAATCTGGTCCAAAGAGCATGGTATTGAGTGGATCTGGCACATATCCTACTATGAACCAGCTTCAGGAAAGATTGAATGCTACAACGGTTTGCTAAAGACCACCCTAAAAGCCATGGGGGGTGGAACTTTGAAAAACTACAACAAGCATTTAGCACAAGCAACCTGGTTGGTAAACAGTCGAGGTTCTGTAAACAGAGAAGACCTGCCCAATCAGACTTGGTACAAAGAGTGGATGGTGATAGAGTTCCTGTTGGATGTGAAAAGAACCTAATAGGGAAAACTGTTTGGGTATTTTCTCCTTCGGGCGAAGGGAAACCTGTCCAAGGGGTGGTTTCTGCAGAAGGTCCTGGTCATACATACTGGGTAATGCAGGACAATGGTGAAACCCAGTGTATTCCACAGATAAATATAACCTTAGCTGAGAGAGGTTAAATTCAGATTGTGTAATACAAGCTGTTAGGAGTTTTCTGTTTCAGGTTTTGCCTGGTGTCCAACATAAGAGAATCTACAGTACGTGAGTACAAACCCAGTGTCACCTGGGAGTCCCTGGTCTCATCTCGCCTGTGAGCAGACAAATTGTTTCCTGTTTTCTGAGCTTTTGAATCACCTGCATCCAAGATACATCTGGAATGAAGCATGAACTGAATTTGTAATATTCATTATTGTAAATATTGGTTTAGATTAGACAAATAATTCTCAGTAAACTCTGAGTGAAGTAGACATGGGTGGATTGTGCTGGTTTGAACTAATTGGAGGGTTTGAATGAGAAATTAGACTATAGGCTGAGAAAGGAAAACATTCCAATGTCTCCTTCATTCATTTGTTTACTGAAATGGTAAACAAATATATATATAACCGAAACAAAGATAACTCTGACCGCTTTGCACCATGCTGGCTGCTGCATCTCTCTCCCTGCCTTTCTTAGCTGGAGCTGAATAACTTCACTACTTTCCTGCTGCTAATCCCCTTGGCCAATCTACCTTCACTTATCTGGCATGTAAGGCAGATAGTGGGATAAGATTGGGAAGTGAGAGGAAGGTGGTAGGGTGGTTGAAAACCTCTCTTAGGGACTCTGATCTATGGGAGGGGTGTGGTGTTTCTGTATTAACTTTGCACTGTATATATCTGTAAAATCTGTTATATATTGTAAATATATGCTTGTATATTGTGCAAAGCTGCAAATATAAAGCTTCATTCATTAACTTCCAGCCATCTGAGTGTAGCCTGGGCAATTTCACAGTGTGGGAGGTGCAGGGAACTCCCAAACCACCACAAGAACACTGATCCCAAAATATATTCCAGAACACTACTTGGCACCACCTTCCTCTGCCAAAATAGTACCCAGCCAGCATTTTATATTCTTTTTACATGCTCTACAAAAACATTCACTCAATGAAATACCATATAAAATTCTTTACTCTACTCTTTTGATTCCTCAGAATTCTTACAAAGAACTCTAAAATATTTTGTCCCCTGCTAAGTTAAAACTTGAGATTAATATTTTCTCACTCTTTTATTTCAGTGTGTAATGATTATCAGGATCTTACCACTCTCTACAGCATTTTTTTCTACAAAACATATTTGAGAAGTTCCAAGTTAGGAAATCTTGACCTCATATGGCTTGAGAATACAGTGTGATTTCTTCCAGGATCAAATACCATTAGAATATAGGCTCCTCCTTAGGGTGGTCTTCAGTTGACACTTGAATTCAACAACATCCTAGGAAGTGGGGAAAGAAAACCAAAAAATGGACAAAATTATACAATAAAGGCTCAAATTAAGCTTAAAATACGTGAGACATATTTTACAAATTTGCAAAGCTTATTTGAAACTCCTCCAAATAGCTCAGAGCCACACTATGTGAAAGGCTGCATGAAACTAAGACTCATTACTTTGAAGTTTGCATTTTTCATTTGGATTATGTATGCATAGTAATATAGAACGCCAAAGAGTTTCTCAGTGAATGGTTTAGTCCCAGACTACATTGTTGTAGTAAAATGCATCAACATAACCATTAATTGAAGTATAGTTTTCCATTTTTCTATCACAACCATAGGGACAAGCAGTAGCCAGCATGACTATGTATGAATCAAATTAATGTATATACTAACCTGACCACAGAGGTGCATACGAGTGTGAGACATTTCAGATGCTAGTTGGGAAATATCCATGCAGGAAACTGCTTTGCTTTGTTTTCTGTTGGTTTGTGAGCCAATGGCTTTGTGAGTGGAAACAGTAGCTTTGGCGGTGACTTTACTCTCAAGTATGAATGAAAAGACAAGCTGCCATGAACTGTTTTCTCCCCATATTGCTCTCCATCTTCTCTCTTCTTGTATCACATTACCTTAAGAAGACTAGTAATTGCAATAGCATCATATTCACATTTCAATTGCCATGCTTTTCTTTGTCTTCAGAGGTATTTCAACAGCTATTGGACCTCTTATGGTCCATTCATACTGAGCAAACCAGTTTGATTCTCTTTACAAGTTACTGCTATGAAGATAAAACTGCCTAGCGTTTGCAACAGACTAAGACCATGTGAAAAACACATTATGTCTCAGTCAAGGAGCAAAAATTTCTATCTTTGTATCAGAATCACAGAAGATTAGGGGCTGGAAGGGACCTCAAAACATCATCTAGTCCAACCCTCCTGCAGAGCAGGATCACTTATACCAGATCACAGAGGAACACATCCAGGGAGGTCTTGAGTATCTCTAGAGAGGGAGACTTTACAATCCCCCTGAGCAGCCTGTTCCAGTGTTCTGTCACCCTTGCTGTGAAAAAAAATCTTCCTCTTTGTTTCTATGGAACTTCCTATGCCTCAGCTTCCACACATTGCTCCTTGTCCTGTCACTGGTCATCACTGAGCAGAGCTTGGCTCCATCCTGTGTGAGTCTATAGGTTGATAGTTTCCTTTTTAGATTGACAGATCTAAGGTTTCTTTACTTCTTCCTTTTCTGTATGCCAGCAATTTCCAAAAAGTTTTAACTTTAACACAGTTTTTTAGTCTATAGATTTTTAGCATTGCCATAAGTTTAAGTGTTTGGAATAGGGATATTATGGTAAGGTTTGGGATTTTTTCTTTCATATTAGTAGTAGAATAGGGATTATGTAAAGAAAAAGAAATTAAAAAAAAAGGGGGGGAGGGAAGAAAGGAAGAAAAATAAAAGGAAAAAAAGGCTTTTGGTACAACATATTGGCAAGGTTAAATGGCAAAGATTAAAAGGTCATCAGATTCAGTTTTGACATGCTGAGATTTCACTTGCAGTATGTTAGATTAGTTATCAGCTTTCTATAGCAGAAGCATAGGGAGAAGTGTACATGCATGGATGATGGTTGCAAATTACAAGTTACTTTTGCATGCTTTGCTATTTGGTTTAATGCACAAGCTTTCAGCAATCCTTTCAGGAAAAACAGGCAATGCTACAAATAGAGTACCAGCTCACGATTAGGAAAGATGGGAACAGCTGCTTTGTTGGTCGCCTGTATAGTAATGTCTAAAGTACTGTGTTTATTATCTTTGCAAAAGGACCCTTGCAGCAGATAATAAACAATGCCTTTCTTTTTTTCTTTAAAGCAAAACGGAGGAATTGTGGGATCATGAGATAAACTTGGCCTTGGCTCATGGTCCAAGAAGGCAATCTAACACAGGTCTCTGGTTCCCATGGCAGGACAGCCACATTCCACAGGAGTAAGAGATAGTGAGACATCTGGTTAGGAATAACAGGTTATCATAAATATTAATTAATATATTCTTTTCATCGCAGATAATTTTTCTTTCCTTGCCAAAAGCTCTTCATTCCATAGCTTGTAACAGTTTATAACTGCTTTATCTGTTCAGGGTTGTGGAAAATTAGAAGGCATGCTGTTCTTGCAAAATATTTGTCATGTGTAATCTAGAGTATGTCATCATAACATAAAGAAAATACATTACCAATTTCTAATTTGAGACTAATGGATTACCAATTCAAAAGTTTTATTGTAGAATTAATAAACCTGTAATTGAACAGTAGAATTTGCCAGATATCAGTTAGGAAACACTATATAAATACATATCATATTATTCTAATTTTGTATAATATTTTCCAACTTACGTTGGTATTTCTACACAGAATTCAGGAAAAAAAGGCATCTGAACATATCTGTGCCAAAATATATTTTGCTTTTATGTGTATTCTGTAAAAAGTATTTTCTTCACATAGTTGTCCTTGTATTGCTGTAAAATGACATCTGTAATTACAGAGAACTTTCCCTCCTCCTTGAAGGACAGAAATTACAGCAGGATACAATCTGAAAACCAGCCAAATGCTTGTTTAGAACTGTTTGAGTGCTTTGTAAGTGAGGTATTTTTCAACTGGGACTCTTCTTTTAACCCCACAGAACAATAGCTCATATAAATGCAAAATAGATCTGAGAAACAGGCAACATGGTTTCCCCAATCTAACACTATTAACCATCTGACCCAGCCTTGGCAGGATACATCTCCAGAATGTCACCACTCCCTCTAACACAGTCCAATGACCAGGGAACTTATTGTGATAGATAAAGGAGCAAAAAAAAAAACCAAACAAAAAAAAAGGGCCAAAACCTATATAATAAAGACTTCTATGCTCCTAGGCAAAGAATTATATTGCAGTGAAACTTTTGTAGCATTTTTTTCCTGTTTTACACAGCCTGCTTTTTACATTAAGGAGTCAGAAGGACAAAGTCCTCACTCACACACACACACAAACCTTTAAAAAGCTGTGTGAAAAGCTTTACAACTTCTACAAAAAGGCTTCCTGCAGTCCTTTGAGAAGGCAAACAGTGCTTTGAAGTGCTATGCTTTTATTCTTTTTAGCTGATAGATATAATCCAGGTTTGATGAATAACATCCACCCCACGCACTACTTTTGCAAGGAAAGTTCAGATAAATTTATTGTCATAAGCATGCAGTGGGCAGGAAAATGTGTCATCATCTCACCACCGTGCAATCAATGTCCTCGAGTCTGCAGATGTGAGGACATCGCGAGACAGAGTTTAGACAAGATCATTAACAACTACTAGTTTAATTGTACAGAAATCACACAAGCTGCTTACACACAAAAAAAGGCTTATGCAGATACTTATAAGGGTGGGATTACACAACTTATTCACATCCCTAATGAAGATATTTTCTTCAGTTAGCATCTAAAGCACCAGAATTTAACTCTCAATCTCAACAAAATCAAGGAGCTTCCCTGTGAGGACACAACTTTCCATTCTGACTTTAGTTTCTCTAAATCCTTCCATTCATGTCACTTGAAACTTCCTGGATGTGAAGATATAGTAGAAGACATCTCACATCTGAAGAAATAGAGGTATTTCAACAGTACTTGCAGCCAATCATTGGATGCTGTATTGCATATGCCAGATCTCACTTGCAAAATCCTGATTATGTTCTGTGACAGTACAGCATTGTAAGACATACTGAAAATGTTTACTCACTTCTTTCTGGCCAGGTCAAACAGGCTGAATTCAAGTGAACACCTAACCATTGAGGAAAGCATGTGGGCTATCATATCCTGTAATCAGTAATAAGGAACCACTCCTTTCTGTAGGCTACTACAGGGCTCAAGCAGATTAAGGTAAGAGTTCAAGAAAATATTTCAAACCTGTGAACCTTATGTTTGTGTAAATTTAAACTATGAATATTTATGGGTTTTTTAGACCTTTGTTTCAAGTGCGTGTTAAATTGTGCTTAAAATTTATCTTATCATCCATTACAGGATAAGATTTATTAACACCTATGTCTTCTGCATAGTTCGTATCACATGTTTCGTATTAGCATGGGTCTGCTGATTTTGCTGAAATAACATACATTAGCCTTCAAAAAAATTAACTTTCATTTACTTCCACAGAGCTTTGAAATATACCTTCATTATTCAGCTTGCCTTTCAGCAGACATATCGGGGGGTGGGGGTGGGGCTTGCTTTATTGTTATGCATGAGAACCACGAAATACCTTGAGAGGGTTTGGTTAAAGACCCATATCTGTAAGAGGCCAATGAAAAATTATAGATCAAGGTATTTGGGGAAAAGATAGCTGCTTGATCTCTGCCACTGCCATGCCATTGGCCTGCTACTGGCAAGGCAGAGAAGGAAATTGTAGAAGATGTAAGATTAAGAGATTTTTTTTTTTTTTAATTGTGTGTAAATTCAATACTGTTTTCCAAAGAAACCAAATAGACTTCATGTGCTAGCTCCAGTAATGTAAGTTTAATATCAAAGATGATTAACATATGAAAACATATCACATCAAAGCATAGCTACATTATTTTAAAAGTGATTATTTCAAACCTGCATTCCCACCTTATATCACGGAAGTTACCAACTAACTGATTAATCTTTATGACTCAATTCCAGTTCTAGCTCTGAGGAAGGCACTTCTGAAGATGTTTTCTTAACTTATTAAGGTAAATATAATGTATGACATTAATCTAACAGGACACTGAATTATTTTAGGCATGCATGAAATGAAAGTCAATTTCCAAATCTATCAAAAATGCATGCAGGCTGAAACTTCAAAAAAACTCACCTTGGAGAAGGCAAAAAACCAGTTACTCATCTTATCTGGGAAGAGAAAATGAGATTTGCATCAATTATTAGAATATTTTCCTGGAAAATCTACAAAAAGAAGCAAAGCACACCACTTTAAACATTTTCTAAGCACAGGTATAATTCCTAGAGAAACATTGACTTGGGTGACATTTTAATATTCACATTCTTATTTAGAGCATTCTGGACTTAAGCCTGCATAATAAAGTGGAAAGGGTCTGCAAGCAATTAAATTTGATCTGTAATAAACATATATCACATGGTGGGATGGTAGTGGGAATTAATCTTCATACACTATTTCCCACTTCCCTAGTATTTATTTATTAATTTATTTCCAAAACTTTAAAAGTCTGTCTCTAAGCCTGGACCTCTTTTGGCAATTCTAAAATCATGAACATGGCAATTCTATTGGATTTATCCTTGTGCTCCTACTATAGCACAGATGCAGGAGACTCCTCAGATACAGACAATGTTTCAGAGTTTACTAGGAAAAAATGTAGCACAGTTGCAACTAAACATTCTTTAATAATTTTTGAACATTTTCTCACAATAAATAAATGGGGAAAAAAAGATCCTTCATGCCTGTTTTCTGCTCAGATATAATTTGTAGCCATAATCCAATAAAAATCTGACAAAAATTAGATCAAGTAATTAAAAATAGATCACCATACTGATAATGAAGGAGGATATGAGCCTTCAATAAGACAGTGGCAATAACCTATGTTCTATTTATTACATATTTGTGCCTTGTGCAGAGGTTTTCTATATTTACCAATCCACTGAGTGGTTCCTACACTCTCCTGTTCCTCTACTCAGGGAGTATTGTGGCCTCACTGAATTCTTACCTGAATGACCTTCATACACAGGCATATGTCAGGCAGCTGTTAAGCTCCATAGTGTTTAATTTCTAAACATAAACTCTATCGGTTTTGGCTGTTCTCCAGGTAAACATCTATATATGTTTTAGAAGTCCCTGAAGTAGTTAAAAATATAATATTAAAGAATCCAGACATCATCTTTCTTTTCTCCCATCCTACCTCAGCTGTCTTTGGGCTACCCAAATCCAAAACCCTCCTTAATTTTCCCAGTTCATATCTGTCGTTTTATAGAGAAGAGTTAGGAGAAGTATTCTGACGTAAGAAACTCAAAGCAGTGAACTAAACATAGAATCATTCAGTGTTTTGATGAATTTCAAATTAAACATTTACTAAACCATTGATAGTTCTGATTTCTATGCTCTTCTGCTTGTTGCCAGTTTTGCCTGTGTTTTTCAGTAGAATGAGGGGGAATTTTCAGAGTATCAGATTAGCACAATCCTATATCTGCATTTCATGAGGACCAGCCAAATATCCAACTTGGAGCTCAGTGGGGAATTTTTCATCTGTGAGTTATTCAAGCTCTTAATTATTTTAGCATTAAAGAAAGACAAATGCAATTTTTGGTATAACTATTAACAATAAATGATCAAATACAGAAACATAATGGTAGACTTCTGGCAAATCCAAAACCATCTTCAAAGATAATCTTCAAAGCAAAAGCAGATAAAATGCCTCCACTGATGCTCCAATTCAAGAACTGATCTTGTGTACATACTTGCTTATGCATGTTCTTAACTTCCTGATTATTCAGACATGAAAATGCTCTTATTCCACAAAAGAGTGCCTGTTGCTGATTAATATAATGAACTTTCAAAGTAGCTTATATTTAACACAGTATGGTGACATGAATATTGATAAAGAACTAATAGATTTTATATGTGCACTCTGGCAAACTCCATTCTACTTTGAGTGTTTAAATAAGCTCCTTCAAAACTGTAACTCAATTCATCTCCAAGCAGAAGGACATGACAGTAACCAGAGGATTACATTAGACATTAGTACTTTGCAATGAGACCACAATTGGATGCCCTTGTCCCTGTGTGTTGTAGACACATACTTGTAGGCATGTAATATCTAAATGTTATGCATCTACTGAAAAAGAAATTTGCTCTCACTACAGCTACCCCAAAAGGCCCTGGTGATGATCCATGATACATCTCAGCTAGATCTACCCTATTTCCTCTTTCTAAAGTGCCTGTGCTGATGGTTGTATCTAATTTTGAATTCAGATTTTATTGCATGCATTTAATCAAAGTGACACACATGGATACACACCCTCACCCACGCAGTAGTAAGAACATTCTGCTTGCAGAGGGAGCAGACAAAAGCAGGTGCTACTGCATAGAGAGGGACTTGGGGGTCCTAAGGGAGGAGAAGCTCTGCATGAGGCAGCAGTGTGCACTTGCAGGGCAGAAAGCCAAGCAGAGGCTGGGCTGCAGCAGGAGCAGTGTGGGCAGCAGGGCCGGGGAGGTGATTCTGCCCCTCTGCTGTGCTCTGCTGAGAGCCCAAGTTGCACTGTTATTCTCCAAAACATCCTGTAAAGACCCGGGTAGCTTATGTTACTTCAGCCTCCGGTATGAGGATAAGAGATTTGCCTTGTTTGGAAACTTGTAGGAATGAACTTCAAAGTTTGCCAAATTAATGACTTATAATGCCTAATAAAACCAACAACTTCTACTACAACAAAAATCCCTCATTTTTAAATCTTAGCTTTCCAGCTATTTCTATTGTGATCCCACAACAGAAAAAAGAGATCATATAAAGGTTATTCAGCACATCACTGGATGACAAAACTAAACTCTGCATTCACAGAAAAATGACATTCCTATGGGTTTCTCTGGGATTTTATGAAGGTACACATCCACAAACACAGAATTCAACATAAAATAGTAATCTCAAGTATGTGATGAATTAAGAGCTCTATATTCCCAGTTCTAAATCTTGTACTTAAATCTACTGTTCTACTTAATGGGAAACAACTTTCCTAATTTAATACAGAATCTCTGAAAAGTACTTGGTTTTGTGAAGTTTTTCAAATCTTCTATCTCAATGGCAAGAGAGCCACTCTCAGAAAGAATTTTCAGTAAGTGATATCAAGTGGACACAAAATACCACTGACCCTGAAAGCAAGAAAATGGAAACAGTCACTTCAAACTATGTAATTTATGTTCTCTTGAACTGAATAGCATTCAGCTAATCTGTAAAAACTCTCAAGCCATTATAATTTAGCCTATGAAGCAGCTTCATTGTCAGACAAAAAATCTGCAATGCTGGAGGAGCACTGCATACTCAGCTTTTATATAGCAGTCAAGAGATTTCTGAGATCCTCTCAGGAATGTAACCTCCACAAATACTCTCCAGGTAAAGACATCTTATACTGCTTGCACCGATCACAACAATATGAAAACACTTCTAGAAAGTGAATGACAGCACCTTAAGAACAATGGGTTTTGTTAGAAAAAGCGTTAGGATGTTATGTAGTCTGTGGGAACTGTACAAAATATTTAAAGATAATTTCTTAGATCTTTTATCTGATCTCAGGTCAAATTCTTCAGAGTTCCAAGAGATACTATAATCACAAATATCTCTTTATGACAAACACAAACAAACAAAGAGGTATTCATTTTTCTACAGTACAGTAAGTAATGTAAAAAAATCTAAATCTATCTAAACTAATGATAGAACAGAGAGTTACCTGGTTACTTTTTGAAATTTCCTAGGCTGTTCCACACAAAGTAAGGAATGAAAATATTATTACAGTTTTGAAAATAATTTACAAACAAGATGGCCTGGTACTAACGGATGTGATATGCATCATCCATGATTGAAAGAAACTTAGTTATTGGTGTTACACAGAATTTATACACTTGGTGAAAGGGAAATAATTCTTTAACTGTAGAGGAAATCACAGTGTACAAGGAGTTCTACTGAAACATATTGAAAATATCCCTTCTTTCATTAATTGTGGACTACGTCTTGGTTGTTCTCCTATTATACCATACTAGTGCTGAAATTTGTTCTAGTTTATCAATTACTTGTGTATTTCTACTGTCAATTTTATTATTTTTAATTCTATTGTGTAGTTTATAGAATTCTTTGTTCTTTGGGCAAAGCAGACTATTATTACTACTGTAAATACTGGTTTACAGGATGATTGGTACAAAAATACTTGGATCTGGAAGCATATATGGAAAAGAGGTGAACCTTGAATAAAACACAGGTAGTAAGAAATATTCAGACAGAAACAAGGCTTTAGATTCTTCACACTAGAAGTAGTGCCTGGCTCATACACAGAAGGGTTTACTGGTTCATAAATAAAGTCCAGACTGTTCCCATCAGGCAGACATGTCCATTTCATAAAATTTCAAAATCCACTTAAATTCTGGTGGCTCCTTTGTGAATAGACTGAGTACATAAGTTTTGTGACGTAGCTGAAGTTGTGAAATTTACTCTAGATTTGTGTATATATTTTAAATACCTCTTTTCACGGGCATGCATTCCTACAACACACTGCTGCTCACACGCATCCTACATTTTTTTACAAATCATTATATTTATACCATCACTTCTCTTTGTTTTGTTTTGTTTTTTTCTCTTCAGTGTAGAGCTGGCCAGTAAATTACAGCAAACATTTCTCATGTATGAGTGGGAGTAAGAATCTCTTCCTACTCACATAGTACTGCCTCTTGATAAATCCATCCCAGGTAATAATGGTGCCTCTACTTCAGATGTCAGTGCAACACAATTGCAAATGTGCTAGGGTTTTTCTGTTAATACTATGAACAAGGAAAATATAATATTTGAAATAGAAATAAATTTATATTTTCCTGCCCAATTATGAAATTTGGTTTCTCCTTCTGCCCCTTGAGAGCTTGACTGAGAATCATAGAATAAAATAAAAATGAGTCTTGAAATTATTTACTTACCTTGCTTCTTTTCTTGGCTGTATTTACTTTCCAGAACCTATCATCTAAAGTGTTTCCTCAGTTCTTCATAAATATGTCGTTTTCACACCTCCATGTAAGATAGTAGTAGCTTTCTCTTCTGTATTTTCCATTTTAACCCTATAAAATTAATCTCCTTACCCATTTTCTCTTACTTAGATACCTTTTATACTGATGTGAATGTTTCTATTTTTATTCTTGTCACACTTTCTTAACTTTGTAGTTACACTGATAGGATGCCCCCATTGATTTTTGATTATTTTTTTCTAATCTTTAACCTCAAGTTAATCAGAATGTTGTCCCAAAAAATCTGATTTTGTTTTCATAGAACAGCTTAGGTTGGAAGGGACCTTAAACATCATCTACTCTAACGTCACTGCCACCTCTCAACTAGACTTGGTTGCTCATCCAACCTGGCCTTGAACACCTCCAGGGAGGGGGCATCCACAATCACCCTGAGAAACCTGTTCAAGAGTCTCACTACTCTTGTGCTGACAAGCTTCTTCCTAAGACACAGTCTAAACCTGCTCTCTCTAAGCTTAAAACCATTTGTACTTGATTTATCACTAGTAATCTTGTGAAAAATCCATCTCCATCTTTCTGGTAGGCTCCCTTCTGGTATTTGCTATGACCTATCATTGTATGCCATTTTTGTTTACCAAGACATACCTGAGTTTTACATGTGCCATTTAAAAGGTGACCAAGAGGAGTAATTCTCCAGTTAACTGAAGTGAATGTTTCAGGAAGTAAACACAGTAACTATGTGTTCAACTTGAAATTCTCTGGTTTATTCTGTAGTACTCTGGAGGGATGCAGATGATTTTGGATAGTCAGGATGAAGAAGTAATTTTTATTTAAACTCTCGTGACTGAGGATTATTATCATTATGGCTTGATGGATGCTATATGAGATCTTCTGTGGCTAATAGTGAACACAGTTTTAAAATGCTTGAAGGAATTTGAAGAGACACTAGGGCAGACATGAAAACAGCAAGCTTCTTCTAAGCTTTTTCTTACATGCCAACAGGTATTTGAGTCCAGTAAACTCAGGACCCAAACATGCTGAAGCTTTGATCAATTAATCATCGAATAGTAAAGATTGGAAGTGGCCCTGAAAGATGACCTGAAAGATGGTCCAACCTTTTGTGTAAGAGGGAGCCTAGGTGAGATTATGTAACACTGTGCAGTTGCATCTTGGAAAACTCCAGTATGTATTTCTGTCTTTTCTTAAAAGGCAGGTTCTATGACCCATTGCTTATCTTTGTGGCCCTGCTTTGGGCTCTAATCTGGACTGTTTTGAGATGTAGGGAACAGATGTGGACGTGGACGTGGCACAGCCTAACAAGTGCTAAGTAGAGGAGTCAGCTGGCTATGTTCTCATTGTTGAACTACTGAAGTAGATTGCATTGTTGCAAAGTTTCGGAAGCAAGAGGTGAGTGAGAAATCTGCTCGTTATTACTCACTGTGAAAAAGAAGTTTATAACTAGAGTTCTTCATTTAATTCTACCTCAATTGGCTTCCCAAACCAGAACTATTTTCAGTTATAAAGTACGTATTAATTCTGCTCTGCAACTGGGTCATATCCGCCTGTGACAAGGAAATAATATGATAAGTATAAAAATAAATTTGTAGCACCTAGATTGCATGGTGACTGCTGCTCCATAAATATCTTCAACAAAAATTAACATAATTCAGGTTTAAGTGGAAATAGATCCCAAAATGAAGGGTGGTGACCCAAAAAAAAAACCAACCCCAAAAACAGAAATCTATTTAATAAGAAAATATGGGAGAGGACAGAAACAGCACTGTTTCCAGTATGTCCCAGCACAGCCAGGAAGGTAAATAAAACTAGAGAGGAGTTATCACAGTGGTCAACATTAACCCTTGTTAAAAGACCCATTTCTAATGCCATAGAAAGGTTTTATATTCCAGCAGCACTGAAGCAATCACCACTACCAGTAAATCGGATCAGGGCACAAGGTCAGTCTCCTTTGTGATAGTGTCTTTGCACCTAAAGGAGGAAATGCTCCAAATGTTTTTTTACAAAGTCATACTTTATTGCTGAAACAAGCATTTGACTTTGGAGTTATCAGTTGAGTGGGATTGTCTGAATCCTCTCCAGATTTCAGTCTGAAAGAATGTGGAGCAACATAAGATGCAAACAATGGCTTCCTGATACTTAAGGATGTTTTTTATAAGCTCATAAACAGTCAAACAAAATTGCCCTAAAAATAGCTGCCTAGGCTCGTACCAGTTATGGCTTTGTTAATGCTTAACACCAAAGCAATAACAGGAAAGGAAAAGGCAGCAAATGGGAGAAAATGAGAGCTGTGAAAGACAAAACGATGCTTCTTTAACTGAGAAAATGGGAAAAGAAAATCACTTTCAGAAATTAGTTTAAGAGAATAAAATGTCGAAATATATTGCACTACCATTTTAAGAACCTAAACTTTGTCACCACCTAGCATTTACTAACAAGATGCAGGATTAACGCTATGCTGTACTATTGCTATGCATTTTGGATTGTAGCAGTTCAGTTTTTATTTCAGCGTGTATGCAAAACAAATCCTAAAATGAGTCCACACCTTTTTATTTTCTATTTAATTTTTTTCACTGTGGTAAGTCATAAATCATAGGTATAAGATGAGACATGCTGGTTTATGAGGTTTAGAGCTTTTCTGTTTCACTGGTTTTTTTCTTTCCTTTTTTTTTTTTTTTTTTTTTTTTNATTACTATTATTATTTATGTATCTAATGTGCCCTACCTAATAACTGTGTATAATTCATGTATATATGAGTTGTATATATATATGGGCTACTTTTCTAGCAGGTTTTGCTTCTGTCTTGGATTGGCCACAACTTTTAAAAATTTATTTTCCTTTCTTTTTACTGATACAACTACCATATCAAATAGCACATACAGCTCACTTGCTGTTTGATAAATTTACCTGTTTCATATATGCAGTACTATTTAAGTGGTCAGAGTAGATAACTTTCTTTATTCCTCCTCAAAAGAAATAATCCACTGACAGAAGCTTAGTGACTGACCTGAAGTTGGATGGACAGACTCATTCAAAGCCAAACACTAGCTCTTTAGTTCCCATCAGCTTTGGTTATTCATTTAATGAATATATTTAAAAGTAACATAGAATGAGTGATCAGGACTGCACCAACCGGTCAACAACAATTCTGTATATGGAATTTATGAAATTGAGAGTTCATTTTGTTCCAGTGGGAAATGTTTAAAATAAATGGTTTATGTTTAAACCATCTATGCTGTAAAATACTCTGCATTGGATATTATTACCCAGATTCAGATGTGGGTTTTTTCTTCCTAGATTATAGTGGGAAACATAACACACACAACTTTAACGTTACACAATGTTTAAGATTGTGATGGGGAGAGATATTACAGCACAAACCGCTTTTCATCGCCTGCTTTTCTATAGGTTTATGCATTTATTTATTTTTTAATCCAATACTTGGTAAAGTATTTAATGTAACTCGGAAGAGTAATTTTCCCAATTAAGTCATATGCAATTCTGCTTTCCATATGAATTTTCAAAAACTTGTAGAGTAACTGTGTCCTTCAACAAAAGGAAAAACCAAGACAAATTGCCCCAAAGCATCTGAGGAAATTATAAATACTCATTCAGAGTGCAGGGCTCAGTTAAATTGTTAATCTCCTAAAGTTAAGCCATATGAAGGAGGTGACAGAATATATGTTGGTTTTATGCAGGAGAGTGTGTGCTGCTTTGTTTTCACTGCAATGGACAGACCACACTTCTAGTGCAGTTTCTATTTAAGTACTTATTTAAGGCTTTGAAAGAAAAAAATAAGGAATCTATATATAATAGATTAGTGTTGTTTTAAGGAGAAAATCATAAAGATTGCAATTTAGCCTTCCCTCTCGCCCAAAGCATCAAATATTTTTTGAATTGTATGCTACTTATGCTGTCTCTTGACGCAAAGTTACTAAAAATCACGAGCCAGAAGTTTGTTTGTTGGGTTTGTATTTTGCTTTTGGGTTTTTTGGATGTGTGTGAGTTTCTTTTCTTCAAGTTTTGTGGTAAACACCAAAAGGTCATTACAGCAATAAATTACAGCTTGTTCCTACAGAACAATGTAAACAGCTGACTCCTTGCCTTCCTTCTTTTGTTCTGTACATTCAAATTGTTCATAGAGTATTTCAACACAGCCAGAAGTCAAACAAAAAGATCACTGCCTGGGTTACTTGTGTGTTGGTCCACTATCCAATAGGTCTGCCTGCTGCATTACATTGTCAAAGTTAGCCTTTCTATTGACAAGCATATTGATTTCCTGATTAATGCACCTCTCTTTTATTGGCCTTTGCTACAGGAGACATAATTTTCATGTTTGTATGATCAATAGCTCCATCAACACCAAGAATTCCTACTGTTTGCCTGCACAGCTCTAACTATGGGGAGTTGTGTATTTCTTGATAAATACTGCAGGGACGTTGTAAACATTAGAAAAGCAAAGAAAATTGATGTTCTCTGTAGAATCCTATTGTATTTCACCCCTAGGAGAGAATGCAAAACCTTGGAAGTAATTCCCTATAGTAAAGGTAACCAACAGGTACCAGTTCTCTGGACTCAAATATAAATGTACGGGAAATAATTGCTTTCACAATCCCCCTTGTGTAGTCACTTTATCTCAAATGTGTAAATACCTGTAGTGAAATTTTGGGTTTTCTTCAGTTTTAGATTAAGCAATGGCATTTTAAATACCCTTAGTTAATCTTAGTAAACAAATGGAGCTCTATGGCTGGGATAGAGGCTTCTAGACTTGCAGCTGTCCATAAATTATGTGAGGTACCTGAAGGCATATACTTAAAATGTAGCTGAAGCAGTTTCTGTTCTTGAATTGTAATGGGCTTTACTATCTCTTTCTTGTAGCTAAGTAGTTTTTTTTTCTGTTGTTGTTCCTCCTGCCTTCCCCATTTCTGCCTTTTAAAACCAGAGAAGGAATAGAGAAGATTTTGGTTTTCCAATCAAAGTAGTAAACTTACACTGCCACCTTTTTGTTAAGCCTTAATATTAGACATTAGATTATCAGGAAAATGAGAATAAATTGTAATATTTGTCAGAAGCTTTGTCTATACATTTTTCAGATTAAATTTCTTCATTCCATTTGAATTTAGATTTTTCTCTTGTTTAGATTCCTTGATTATCTGAAGGAGGTATCTCAATGGTTTCTCAGTACATGAGAATATTCTCATGTTTGAATGTTCTGATGTTTGAATTTTCTCATGAAGGGTACAAATTTAAATTAATGCCTCAGTTAAATCAGTGCTGGGAAGTACAGAAACAGGGAAATTGCAGCTGTATATCATCACATAGCTGACAGCCCGTTGTTTCAGTCAGGAGTCAGAACAAAGGCTCTGTATCTTCAGACAAAACATATGATTATGTGAAAACTATTGCAAATTCTCCATCTGCCAAAATCAGCTACATTTCCCTAAACTTTTTAAAAATAAGGAATAAATTTGTACTAAAGGATTCCAACAGTTTCCAGGTTAAGTGTTTTGGTCTTTTGGTACAAATTTCAGAGTTTACCGCTTGCTGTCAGCATGGGCAGTGGATGAACCTCTAAATCAAAAAGAATATTGTAACAATTAATAAACCCCCTAAAATTAGAGATATGAAGATTACTGTATAAGATATTAGTGATAGGCAGCTAAATCCTCTGGTACACGAACTAGTGTACCAGTGAGGTCAGTAATGAAGTTTAGTTAGGCATTAATTTCCCATATTTTCCTTGGAACTATCTTCAAATGTGCCTGCATTCTTAAAATGATTCATCAAACTGCCATCATACACCTATAGTGATACTCGCAGTTTATTCAGCAGCAGTGCTAAAAGCAGCAAGAGAACAGTGTTAGGAAGACCTTGTTCCTGATTTCTATCTCCATCACTGATTTTAATAGCATATTAGTTATTCTACTTGCAGCAAGCCATCTGGTTTGAGTCACAACTCTTAAGCAGTTGTTCTAACTGCTGGAAATTCCTTACATCCACAGGGTTCCCCAAGGGGATGCTGATACTGCCTTTTATGTCATTGACTTGGGTCCCAACTTCTGATTTTTTCTCTTCTTTTCTTGAGCAAAGACTTGCTGTTCTGAAGTTTCACTGATTTATTTGGAACCCTTCAGGACTCTCAATTCTTCCTAAGAGGCTGTCAGAGGAGTGCAGTCAGCTATCTTCTGGGCCATACAGTCAACCGTTACTTTGGGTTGGATGAAGCACTGTGTAGATATTGTGTATCCTCATACAGATTGGCTTCTTCAGATTTAT
The DNA here is from genome assembly GCA_013396835.1 of Psilopogon haemacephalus. NCBI lineage: Eukaryota > Metazoa > Chordata > Aves > Piciformes > Megalaimidae > Psilopogon > Psilopogon haemacephalus. The sequence goes on from VWZI01002205.1 coordinate 179,474, forward strand.
TAATGGAAACATCTGTGTGGCAATTTAAGTGTGAAACTAAAGGAAGATAAGGCCTTAAATGCTTGTCAGTTAGACAATAATTTCTAATTTTGCATTTCCTGTATAAATTGTATGAGTGTGTGAATATTCATCACCTAATGAATTAAAGTGTTTATGGCTCTGCATATCCACTTTTTTGTTAAGGACTTTAGTATATGAATCATTATCTGAAAGTATATGTACAGTGTTTGAGTTCAGGCTCAAAAAAGGCTGACCCTCTTTTGGCCATAGGCATTTTATTTAACTTCCTTGTGCTTTGTATAATTTTGTGTTACATGAAGGTAACTTTGTCCCCATTTGATCCTGGAACTTACCTGCTTGGGTAAGTGCAAAATTAATATTACAGAATTTTTTTTTTTTTTTACTGTTTCTCCTTGCCCCTTTTTAGTTATCCCTTCCAACAAAGGTAGCAATCAGACAGATTGACTAGAATAGAACAGCTGCCTTTTTTCAATATTCTTGCTTCTAAACACTTTCAGCAGAATGCAGGAAATATGGTCCTTAAGTTTTCTTTTCAGGATTGGTCATTTATTCATCTTTTAGCTCCAGGGTTCTCCATAACTCAGCTTTCACTTTTT
>VWZI01002205.1:180131-192664 GCA_013396835.1 Psilopogon haemacephalus
AAAGCAATCACTATAGCAACCTAGTGTTATCTGATGAGCAGTGCATGCAGAGTGCAGACACACATACAGGCAGCACGAGATTAAGAAGAAAAGCACCCAGCAAGCCAGGTAGGCCAGTGAGGTACTATATTATCCTGTCACACAGAAGATCTGAGTGCAAGCTGCAGTTTTAAAATTCGTTAACAGGGACACATTTTGAGATGTCTCCCACCTTAGGAGATGTTTCAGCTTGATTGGCGGTTTCTCCTCCAAAGAAGACTGGCTGAACTAACAGTGTGGCTGGGGGATTCTATGAGACATAAGAGCTGTATAAAAAACTGATCAGGTTTCAAACATTTCCTTTTATTCAGAGTAGTGCAGTGGCATAGGTATAGTAGGGGCAAAACTATGCATTATCAGTTTATGGCTGTGTGTAGCCAAGGAAAGATATTTGGGGACAACAAGAAATGAATAAAGGCAGGAATTAGAAAAGTTTTAAGTAAAGGTTTAGATTTAAACTTAACTAAGAAGCTCCACAAGCTCTGATGAGCTGTGTCAACCTCTGAAACTTGCATTATTGTAATATATGAATTTCAGTAACTGGGTTCTGTAATCTTTGTTCTTGTTGATTAGTACCTACCTAATATTAATTGTAACAGAAGACTGCATTAGAATGGAATACCATCCAAAGAGCAGAGAGTGTGGCACATCTCAACCCCAAGTCTGCAGAGTTAATGAAACAGTAACAGGCTTTTGTATGAATGGAGCACTTCAAGAAAAGGTGCATCTAATTCACTCGCTGGGTACTGCTATGGATTTGTCTCTGTTCAGAAGGAAAGAAGTGAGTAGTTTAATTACATGCTTTGCTGTCCCACATCTCTGTTCTCCAGCTGGATAATAGAGGACTGACTATTCCTGTATGTCTCAGAGTTGTTCTTAACTCTGTACTGATCAATCTACTTCTTTCTATATGGCTTGTACCAGTGAGAACAGCACTAAGAGCAGGAAAAGGTCAGTGCTCAGGTGTTCTGTGCTTAAACTTCAGTGCAAAGGATTTTGCTTTCACAAAGCAAACATTAATATGTTGCATCTGCTGTGTGTTAATGTTAATAAGCTCCAGCTGCTGTTCTGGATTAATATGGATTCCCTTGTCTCTGTGGCATCAAATCTCTCTGTAACTGGGAAAGTGCAAAGGGAATGTTTTATATTTCTTAGTGTGAAAGAGGAGACATTTTAAATAGCACTTTTCAACAAATATCTTTTACTTGCCTTCATGACGGGTGCCAGAACTCTGCCTGTACACCTGCCTCAACTACAAAGTCATTTTAATTGCACCTCATCTTTAACATTTTGAATAGACCTTATTTTATATTGATTTAAATTGTTATTTTTACTGATGGGGGTCATCATATTGTTTCACTGAACAGTTGCCTGTTTAATCTTTCCATCTTCACTCCAGACTCTAAAAGGGCTGGGGGATTTAGTGAAATTCTCTGGAGTGGCAATGTGTGCACCTGCTTATATGGGGTCTCATTATCAGGGGCATGTCTGAACTGGATATTTTCTTTGTGGTTCATAAGATGAGTGCATGTACGCAATTTGGGCCATACAGAGGATTTGGTGAAGATGCTCTACTACATTTCAGAAGGTGTAAGGCCTTGATATGTGGGGTTTTTTTCCCACAGCACACAAATTTGATGGCTCCCACTCCATGTCCAGCCTGGGTTACTAGCACATGAATCAGGACGAGACGATGACAGGTATTTCAGTAGGAATGTTTTAGCGGGTGGCAGTGCGGAGACTACAACAGAGACAAATGAGTGAGACAGGAAAGATCTATTATTCACAGCTTTCAGGACTTTGTTATCTTCTTACCTTGAGCTTTAGGTATGTGCTCTCCTGCCACATATCTGAGATCTCAAGATTCATGTCTTGCTTAAACCTTGAGTATTGTTTCCCAGTTATGTCCTGTAGACCTCTAATGAGAAAGGTTATGTTAATCTAATTACTCATCCCTGAGCTTTTGAAACAAAAAGAGTAGAGCAGGAGTAGAGCAAGAAGAAATTGTGGAAATGCATTTGCAGGGTGGGGATGGTAGAAGCACCTTGACTCCAGGAAGGAAAGCAAGTTCTGTACTCAAAAAGGGCTACCTTTTCCTTGTGTTTCACAGACAGGAGCAAATTCCCTGCTGGGGAGATCATATAATTCTGCTGAGTGAGATGACTCTGTCAGTTTATGTTTTACAGGGATATTCATGGAAATCACATGAGTTTACATTAATGTAATGAAGCTTTATTCATAACTGTTAGCTACTAAATATTTCATATTTAGTATTTTAAATATTCTAAAAGAGGAGAGTCTCAATCTAGTTCTATAACAAACTGAAAGTTAAGCTAACAGTTTGGAAACTGCAGAATCCATAAGATCTTTACTTTTAAGACTTTTTCAGCCTAAGGTAGAAAAGGGAGAGTTATCAAAATACACCAAATCACTTATGTATAGAATTTATAGCCCTTGACCCCTTACCCTGCAGTAAAATCCACATAGGAAAAAGCCCATCATACTAATGAAATACATTTTCTCTTCCAAATTTAAGGAACTGAGAAATACTTAATAGTTTTCTGACATTTCTTTATCCTAGATCACTTGGGGAATTTGGACTGCTGAGAATAGCCTGATGTAATTGAAAGAAGCTTTGTTCTCCTCTACCCTAGTTAAAAACAACCTAACAAGCTGCTCAGTCTCTGCTTTCAACCCAGTTATCACATGCTTTTAATTGAACATATGAAATCAATATCAATTTAGCAGAGATCTAAGAATCTATGACTTGAACAGTAGGTGTCTGATGTGAACAGTAGGCATTTGATGAATAGCCTTTTAATGGTAGATACCCGAAGTTTACATGCCTTTAAAACTGGATGCAACAAGCTATAAAAGCTCTTATGAAAAGTGGAGAGAGAAAGGGCTGCTGATCAGGGGTGGAGTCAGCTTATATTGCTTTTTCCTCTGAACTTTGGTCCCCAGTCTTTTACCCTTGCAACTGAAATTGCTGTGGAAACTTCTATAGACAAACAACATTGAAAGTTTCAAGCATGATTTAGTGTTACCAAGGTAACAAACTGTAATTAATTTTAAGCACCAGCTGGCTTGTGATGAGCATGAAAACTGACAAAGGCTCTCAGGAATTTCCCATACTCTTAGCTGTAGTCATAAGAATATGGGAAAAAAAGCAACAAATCAAGCCACAGCTTTGAAACAAGTCACCTTAAAAGATATGGGAATAGTCTCCAGATATATATAAGCAGAAATGTAGACTCTAATGTGGTAGTCCAGGTAGACTGTTCTTTATTCTCCTCTTGTGTTGTCTATTTAATTTGCTACTTTTTCTTTAATCAGTGCTATGATTATTGCATAATGCCTGGACTGCATTGTCTAACATATAGATAATCATAGTAAATATCCCAAAACCTTATAAATATAAATAAGTTTTCTTTGAAGCAGTAAAGCAGAACAAGGCTTCATAGTCTTTGTGTTCAACTGGAAGCTCAGAAGAATGCAAAGCACCTGAATATTTAGAAATGGAGCTAAGTTAGTGACATGGCTTGATCATTTTACTTTTTGAATGTCAGCTTTGCTCTGGAGACCTTAAGTTAATCTATACATTGGAGTAATACAATGTCAAAGTGATCACAGATGGAGTGCTTTTCCTTTCATTTTTAAAAAGGAAGGTATTCTAACCCAAAAGATTGCCAATACCTTATGTGAAAATAAATACCTGATCTTAATTTAAGAAGTTATTAAACTCAAGTAAGTAAAAACACTCAATTTTTCATTTGGTTTTGATGCTGATCTCCTTAATCACAACTGAAAGCTTAAGACTAGTGAAAGCTAAAACATTACTTCTGGTCTAAAGGAAGGTCTTTGAAAAAGAAATTAATTTCCCAGTCCTACAAATGCAAGCAGTGCTGTCCTGGCTATATATATCCAAGTCAAAATCTAGCTTCAGGTAACTGAGAGTGAATAAGCACAGTTACTGCTTTAGCTCTGAACAAAATATGTTATAATCTGTTTGGGATGACCCTGATTCTAACCTCATTGATACTGGAATACATTCACAGGAAACTAATAATGCTACTAATACTATGGAAGTCAGTGAAATTATAGCTGAAATATTCTGGAATAGCTGAGATAAAAACCTGTCCTATTTATTGTTTCATTTGGCACAACTTGTCCCTAATGAGCCACATTTTTCCTGTCCTTAGTTTTGCTGGCTAGGACTTCAATAGTGGAAAGCTAATTTACACAGAAAGGTGATGTTTTTTAGAGGAAAGAGGAAACTGCAAACACTCATTCCTCAGGCAAGCTCACAGCCAAAATATACAGGACTAGAGCCAGCCAGCTACTGCTTATCATCTGATTCAAAGCATCCTCTCAGGCAGCAAGAGCAGTGAACATCTGAAGGCTCTCCTTCAGGGCTAGATCTGCATGTTTCAGGTGGGGTCTGGATGGTATCAGGCAGATATACACAAGCCTACCCTCTGTCTGATGTCTCTGGACACTTCTGTGTCTGGCTACATTTTAAAAACCCATGGGAGAATTTTGCTGAGATCTTTAGTTCCTTCTTTTGTGTGGTTTTTGGTTTGGTTTTTTCCCCCATTATTGTGAGAAGGGGACACATCCTGTTTAAAACATTGTATCTTCTTTCCTTTGAAGGAGGAGAAATAAAGTATTTATATCTCATGTGCTTGTTGTTGTTGGTAGCTGTCCAGAGCAGCAGCCTGAAACTGTTACAGTTCTTCAAGAATGGCAGTGGAATCATAAAACCATAGAATTGTTTTGGTAGGAAAATACCTAAAACCATCAAATCAAATCATCCAACCTAACACCATCATGGCCACTAAACAGTGTCCTGAAGTGCCATGTTCCTGGGATTTTTTAACACCTCCAGAGCCAGTGATTCTACTACCTCACTGGGCAACCTATTCTAATGTCTGATCACTCTTCTGATAAAGAAAGGTTTGGTAACGTCCAATATAAAATCCCTGGTACAACTTGAGGCCATTTAATCTCATCGTATTGCTAGTTCGTAGGGAGCCACCTTTCAGAGATCTGTAGAGAGCAATGAGGTCTCCCCTCCGCCTCCTCTTCTCCAGACCAATCTTGGTTCCCTCAGCTGCTCCTCCTCAGCCCTGTTCTCCACACACCAGCTTTGTTGTCCTTCTCTGGACACATTCCACCAATTTGCTGTTTTTCTTGTAATGAGGGCCCCAAAACTGAATCAGTAACAAGTCCAGGAGCACAATCACTTCCCTGCTCCTGCTGGGCATACTATTCCTGACACAGAGCAGAATGCTGTGGACCTTCTAGGCCAAACTGCTGGCTTGTCTCAGACAGCTGTCAACCAGCACCCCTAAGGCCTTTTCTGCCAAGCAGCTTTCCAGCCACTTCGCGCCAAGCCTTTACCATTGCAGGGGGTTGATGCAACCCAAGTGCAGGACCCAGCAGTTGGCTTTGTTAAACCTCAGCGGTTGGCCTTGGTAATAGTAGAATAGATCCTTCTTACTGGTGTCACCCTGCTATTACATGGAATTTAGAAATAACACAAGAAGTACTTGTTATTAATCTTCAGGATTGCTGATCCTTATCCACACCTGCAGCACAAGAGTATTCTGCTTTTAATGCAGCAAAGTAGGAGAATTTTCTATGGGTGCAGACCACATCAATGGTAGGATGACGACCTGTAACTCAGAACTATAATGTGCCTTAAAACCAACACTACAATATTTTTGTTTGGGTGTTTAATTGTGTAGGTAACATTTTCAGGTTTGTTTTTGCTTATTTGTTTGGTTTGGGGGTTTGTTAGTTTGTTTTTTGTTTTTTGTTTTTTTTAACATGGGGCTCAGGGGGGAGTGGGTTAGTGAGTTTGCAGGGGGTTATTTAGTTATTTATTGTCCTGCCATGAATTGATCTTGCTTTTAAAGAGTATTTCTAAACCTAAGTATTTAATGCCTGTTAGGTAGCTATGCTTTCACAGCATGAGAACTTTGAAAATCAAATATTTATTTGAAACAGCATCAGTCTCATCAGCAGCTACTTTGCCTTAGACATAATTCCTTTTGCAACTCTCACAGTATGTTTTTGCTGTGAGTTTAGAGAAAGAAGAACTGCTCTACCCAGATTAAATGTAGAGGCAGACAATCATTGTTGGAATATAGGTGACATCTGATTTGCCCTTAGTACCCAACAGTTCTTATATTGAAAAGTGTACGTTTCTTGACTTTCTTGAAACGTGTAACTTTTCTAATTCATCTCTAGTCCTTCAAGAGAAGATGCAGAACCTTAATTGGGTGGAAACCTACTAAATGGTTTGTAATTGGTTTGCCCACAATTACAAGCTGAAATGGGATAATTCAGTGTTAAATGTCTTCCTTGAAGTCAATCAAGTGATGTTTATACATTCCTGTGTTCATTGAGAAATTGGCTTTCAATGCCTAACAGCAAAAAGTACTTTTCCAGCTTAACAATGGCATCTGGTCAGCATGATGCATGAGTATTCTTCAATGAATTATGTATAAAGGCAGATGGATTTTTAATTATTTTCAGTGCAGAGTTGTGTGAAACTTGTGTGTGAGACTCCATGTGATGGCTAAACAAAGAACTGAGAAACTTCTAAAAACTTTGAAGGATAATGTTTGAGGACTGAGAGCATTTGCAGCCTCAGGCTATGCCATGAAACAACCACACTACTGCTCTGTCTCAAAATCCACAGCAGTTTTAAGGAGTCGTTGTGGGAGTTTTCAGGGGAGTAGGGGGGGAAGGCTTAGAAGTGCTTGACTTCTAGTGTTTCTGCATATATATATAGGATGAAAGCATTAGATTATTACCATATCTAAACCAGATTCATTTTTGTGTTACAAAATCTCTTTGGATTTTATAAAAGAAACAGGAATGAAAAGATTGAGACTAGGATGGTGGGTAGAAAGCAGCCATTCAATATTTTCATATTGAAATATTCTAAGAGTAGGACTTAAAGATGTTTAGGAGCGTTTTTCTAAAGTTCAATAGCATGTCCACATGTCATAGTAGAGTCTCTAATATGTTGCCTACAGGTTTAATGACATATACTCAATAAAATCACACAGAAACAAATTAGAACATTAAGTTTTGTCATCCGGATTTTTATTTCTGCCTTATTAATTCATAGAACTGAGTTGCATTTTCTCTGTGTCTGTTCAGTTTTAAGCTGAATCCTGGCAACAGAGACTGTCACCTATAAGGCTTCCTCTGAATGTTTGTTTCTTAATGGCCCTCACATTGAAATTGTTTATTGCCAATAGCTGAAATTAAGAGTAGCGCCTGGCAGCCCAAGAGAAAGAAAATTTCCAAATTAGAGGCTTAGCACTTTTCATTTCTCAGGGAGCCTTTACATGAAATGCTGTCCAAAAGCCAATAGAAAGCATTTTTGCAGTTTAGCTCTTGGTAAATTATTTGTTTACTAAATCAGGTTTAGTAGTAACATGCTGCTTAAAATCAGGATTTTGATATGTATCTGGAACACTAGTATGAAGGACAGAAAATGCTGTGCAAAACTTCGTAGGTGGATTTTCTGGTTCTCCTTGCTCTGACAGAAAGGAAGGCTGGGGGAAGAATTTACTGCTCTCTGCAACTACCTGGAAGGAGATTGCAGAAAGGTGGAAGTTGGTCTCACAAGTGACAACTGATAGGACAAAAGAAAATGGCATCAAGTTACACCAGGTAAGGTTTAGGTTACACGGTAAGAGAATCTTCTATACTGAAAGGGTTATCAAAGACTGGAACAGGCTGTACAGGGAAGTGACTGAATCACCACCTCTGGATATATTTAAAAGCCATCTAGATATGGTCCTCAAGGATGTGGTGTAGTAGTGGCCCTGGCAGAGTTAGATAATGCTTGGACTTTTTTGACCATAGTGAGTCTGTGATTCTGTACTATGTCTGCTGATGTTTCTGAAGGAAGAGGTCCCTGTGCTCAAGGGGACCTGAGACCAGGGACAAATTCCTTGAAGTAATGAAGCTTTATCTTCATTTGAAACTGATACACTGGTGTGGTTAGCTGGGATTGAAATGTGTAGTCCTGTAGCACAGTAATAGCTTATTGTCATTGCTAGCTATAGGCCTCAAGTGCTGTACTAAATTTGCAAGGACTTTGTCTGAACTGATCTTGACTTCTCTACAGCTTTGTTTTAACTTGGACTTGCCGTACCAATAGTTTTTCTTCTGACCAGGAGGCTGTGTCTAATTTGTTTTACCTATTCCTCTTCCTGTGGCTGTAAAGAGATAAAATAATTTATTTTTCACTTCCAAATTGCAGAGTGGACTGGTATGTGTTTGGTACTCCTCTCCCATCCCCACCCCCCTCTAATTTCCATGCTATCTTTCTGGGTTTTTTTACAACTCTCTAGCATGCAGTCTCAGAAAGTAAGATAAATCAAAATGTGTGTGTAAACATGTTTTAGTGTTCTTGCTCTCTATGTGAATAAACAGGCTGCTCTAGCGTTCACACTTTTGCTAGCCATTCACCTGCATTCACATTAGTTTCCTTAGAAATACCTATCACCCATATGCCCCTCACTCCAGAAGGCCCATCCTGCTCTTGCATCACTTTCCCTTGTGTCAGATCAAATGGAAAGGTGGCTGTGAGGACCTTAATTAGCCAACTAAAGTTTGTTGTGTTTAATTTTTGATAGGGCAACTTTTCCATTAAATAAAGTAGATAGTCCAGGTCCCAGTGTAGTTTCACAAGCATAGGCGTGGTTGGTAATCTACAGCTCAGATCAGGGAGGCTGTGGCCATCCACAGAACAACTTTTAGTTAGATTGTGTAACTTGTTTTTAGGAAGCTGAGTCCACTCTGCTCATAAAAGGAGGCAGTAACACTTTGATTTCAGGGACATAGATCCTGCCTTGTGGTACTAGGGCAAAAGGTGAGTGGATTAACTTTGTAGTATGTGCGAAATGTTAGAAAACCTAGAAGTCCAGGTGAAGTGAGAACTGAATACTAAAAAATACATGTGAACGCAGTTTGCTGTCTGAAACACAGTTTCCTCTTCTGAAATGTGTATTTAGCATGGTGGAAGTGTGTGTTGTGTTTGGAGGCTATTTACAAAGAAACAAAGGTGATGGTGGTTCTTTGCCCTCTACAAGGTACACTGCCTTTAGCTGGTGAACTCTGCATTAAAGAGCTAAATCCCTGTTCTTCCTTGTTAAAGCCATGTGCTGCTCATGTGGTGCTGCACATCACTTATGGACACTAGTGATGTGTTCATAAGGCAGCAACTAAAAATGAATTGGAAGACATGAATAGCAGAAAAAAATTAATGCTTCTGGAAGATGCCAGATGCTTGGTTGGCCATATCTTTCTTTTTCTGTGATCTTTCCACTTTGCAACAGTTTTGTTCTGAACAACAGAGATGCCAGGATCCCCCAACACATCTCCAAGTGTTCAAGTACAAATGTTGCTGGCTTTTACTTTTCCTGGCTGTTATTTTTTTGTAGGGAGTTTGTTGTTGTCAGGGATTTTATTGTTATAACAGTCCTATGTCTTAAAAAGAAGTTTTGCAGATTTGATAAAGCCCCTGTGTGTAACAGGATGCTACACTGCATGTACTAATCATCCTAGAGGAAAAAAAGCAACCAAACAAATAAAAATCCCCACAAACTTACCAGCATGAAACTAAAGTTTCTTGCAGTGGTGACTCAGAAACAGGACAATACTACAATGTGAAGCTCCTTTAGAAATGGGAGAGTAACCAGGCTTTGTTAAGCATGAAAAAAAGTCATCTCTTTCTAAAGTAATGTCCCTCAAGATTTATTTCTCATCTTGAAAGCAGTTTTGACAGAAGAACAGGACAGGGTGTACCTTCTCACCTGCTTTTATCATTTTCTTTGGAGCATAGCATGAGCACTGACTGAAACAAATGCAAGTGGCAGAGCAGCCCTCAGAATTTTAATTCATATTTTCTCCTATATAAAGCAGGACTTAGCAACAACACATACTTTAGAGGAGGTTTTTATGGTAGAGAGGGGTTTTTCAAAGTACTTCAGAAGAGTTGGAAGGTAAAGATTTGTCATAATACTCCAGAATAGGTGACCTGGGTAAATGAAGTTGCTTCATGATTTGATCTGGAACAGTTTGTGAGAGGTGAAACCTGTGTGTTGAGATTATTATTATTATTATTATTAGCGATTTTCCGGGAATATTTCCCCGGGGTTCATTTGGATGTTTGGTCGGCAAGATAATTACACAAAATCGCTTACAAACACTGAATTGAACAGCTTAAACAGTCAGAACTTAGAAAACAGGGAGTCTAATAATGAGAGAAATCCTAACCGCACCTAAAAAATACTCACGAAACACGATAGGTAAAAGAGCTTGTCCCGAGGAAAGGAGGAAAAGAAGGGGTTTTGCCTTTGTCGCTGCTGCAATTTGCTGTAATGCCGCAATGCAGGCTGCAAACACGTGGCCGCTGTGAATGAGGCGCAAAGACGTCTGCTCCCCACAGAGGCAGCAGAAGAGAGACAGCCAACGCCTCATTGCTTTCCCTTAAATACCCCATTTTGAAGGGTGGAACTGGCCAACAGGCAATAAGCGTCCATTGTCTGGCCAATACATTCAAAGCCCTGTGCCCAGGGGTGGACCCTAACACCTTGAGGGCCAGCAGAGCTCACCTGACTTGTTCATGTGGCATGGGGCTTCCTGGTTCGAAGCCACACTGTCTGTTCACTTGCAACCCCCTGGACCTTACAACAGGAGGAGGAAAGGACAGGAATTGAACTAACTCTGGGCAGAATTTATGCCCTATCACGACACTGTGGGATAGGGGATTTTTTGGTTTTTGGTTTAGCTTTTTTTTTCTTGTTTGTCTGGCTTTTGTTGTTTGTTGGGTTTTTTTTGTTTGTTTGTTTTGGCTGTTATTTTTTCCCCCAGTGTTTTACTTGCTGGCAATTATTCAAGGAATGAGACCATGGAAATTAGAAGCATGCACTTTCTCAAACTCTTATCTTCCCATCCTGTCTCATTCAGTACACAGGATGAATGGCTGTGCTGATCGTTAAGGGGTTGGTGACTGTCGCAGCCCCTGTCTTCATAAAGAAAAATTGTCACAGACCTCAGTGTCATGATAGTGTTTTCCTGATGTCTGTTGATCTTCTGAAGGGCCAAATGCCTGCTAAAAGAGAATGTCTGCATCAGCAGTAAGACAAATTACAGATTGTCAAGTTGCTGTTGATTTCACAAACATGAGAGTCCTTAAGATGCTTCAGGCATTTAAAACTTTGCCCATAAAAGCAGAGTGGAATGGACTGGGAGAGAGTTAGGAGCAGTTAAACCAAAGTGCAAGTAGCAGAAGAGGAAGCTGAATGTTACCTAAAGTAATAGTGGTAAGAAACAAGGATGGGAGGTATCTAACTTTTCCATTAAATAAATAGGTGATAGAGCCATTAAAAACATTTTAATTTGTACTTCAAGGATTACCATTGAGTGATAATATCTACACATGATATTGATAATCTACATCCAACATAGAATCAGAGTGGTTTGGGTTGGAAGAGACATCGAAGTTCATCTAGTTCCAAACCCCTGCCATAGGCAGGGATACCTCCCACTAACACAGGTTGCTATTCCTTTTTCTAGAGCAGGAACTGTAATTTATTGTATTTACTTGACACTTTGCGATATATTGTACGTAATGAATTGCAAAAAAGGCTGCTCACTATGTTAAAGACCATGAAGTTTTAGGTCAGCCACTCATCAGGAAAAGTTTTATTTCGCTTTTGCCATGGCTATTTTTTGCCATAAGTAGATACTAGATGTCCACAAATAGTCTAAAAATAATGAGCAACGGATAATGCTGCAAATCTGCAGCTGATTCAAAGGGGTTGTGTCTGCACTGAGCTTTTTCCATATGTGTTATGGCAAGCTTTTTCCCTCAGGTCATTGCTTTGGACAGAATGATTGACATCCACTGCAAGACAACTGGTTTTAAATGTAAATCAGCTACACATGCTGCTTTCTGGTTCCTAGGTGTAAAAAGAGGTTAGTGCTGTTTTGTAATGTGATATAACTTGATGGATAAAACCAAGCAGAAGAAACTTTTTGTATCATCCAATTTTGTCCCTTAATACTGTGAATTCCACAACATGGAGTTCCTTTAATTAATTTAGTGAGCTTTATGTTTAAAGCAGTCAGGAAAACCATGAAAAACATAACTGATCTAATAGGATTATTCTCATTTCTATCCTAAATTTACTCATGGCCAGCTAATATATGTTTGGTTTTGGTTTTAGTTGTATTTTCACAGCATGTCCTTTTAGCATCAAAGTCATTCTTCAGAGCTGTGTATGCCTTGGCCCTGCTTGTAACCGTTCTTTTATCTAGATTTAACACCACACCCACTGCTATAAAAAAATCTCAAAACAACCCACCACAAAACCCTCATATTACCAGTTTTTTCTTTCCTGTTCTGCACTAGTTCCAGTGAAAATAATACTTTTTTTTTTTTTTTTTTTTTTTTTAGG
>VWZI01002205.1:192741-229372 GCA_013396835.1 Psilopogon haemacephalus
TTTTTTTTTTTTAAGAGAGTGGATGAGTGTGATATGGATTGATTCAGAGAATGTCTTCTACAAGTGTATTAATTAGCTTGCTTGGTGTGCCTTAAGGTCATATTATATTCAGTTGTGGCTGTATCATATTGATAGGTCATAGTCTTTTTATTATCAACTTTACTCCACATTCTTTCTTCAGGTGCTTTAATGCTATTGAATTTGCTGGTTCTTCTACTGCAGTCCTCAGGATTTCCACCTCTCCAATAACCTCATCTTCCTCTTTATTAAAGATGGTGACACTCACTCTCTCCTGCTTGTTTCCATGCCATTCATAAGAATACTAAATAAAATACGTCATGAGAATTATCCTCAAGGAATTGGAAATAACATCTTTCTTACCAGACATGTTCCCTTTCACTGCTGTCATTTTCCTTCTCTCTTCTACTCCTTAATTCTGAGCATGTTTTAAATTCTCCTGCTAATCCTCACTTTCTGACTTGAGTACAAGCTCTAATGTGACACTACCTGTAATTCTCAGCTGAAATCCTGTTAGATAAGATTTTTGGTGTCCCTCTAATCTTCTGTTGTATTGAAAATCTATTGAATAAAAGTTGTCAGGCTGAGTGATCTATAGCTGACACAATCACATTATATTAGATTTTGCTTTCTGTGTTCAGAAAGATTTTAATTTTTTTCTTTAATTTTTTTAACAGACTATTTTTGCATGCTATTGGAGGCGATCCATTGCAAAGTGGNCATTGCAGACAAGGCTCCTGAGTGTTAAAGTTAATTGGTGTTTGAAATTAACTTTTAGACAGTTAGTATTAATGCTTCAGAGACATGCTTGCAGAAATCCCATGGGTTAAGGTTCCAGAGGGTAAAGGAGCCCAAGAAAGTTGGTTAACTTTTAAAGAACAAGCTAGGTGTGTTACCCTGAGTAAAAAATCGGGTAGACATGATAAGAGACCTGCATGGCTGAGCAAGGAACTCCTGAGGGAAATCTCAGGGAAGAAAGAGACTTACAATTCATGGAAGAAGGGATCTGTCACTTGGGAGAACTACAGAGAAGTTGTCAGGGCATGCAGGAAGGCAACAAGGAAGGCCAAAGCCCTCTTGGAACTGAATTGATCCCCCTACCCTTCACAACAGGCTGGAGAACCTCTCTTGTGAAGACAACCTCAAAGAATTGGGGCTGTTCAGCCTGAGAAAGACAAGGCTCCAGGGAAACCTTACAGCTCGTTATCTTAAGGGGACCTACAGGAAGGCTGGGGAAGGACTGTTTAGAAGTGCTTGAAGTGATAGGATGTAGGGCAATGATTTGAAACTGGAGCAGGATAGATTTAGTATAGATCTAAGGAAGAAGCTCTTTACAATGAGAGTGGTGAGATACTGGAACCAGCTGCCCATGGGTGGTGTTGAGACCTCATCCTTGGACACATTCAAGATGAGACTTCATGTGGCCCTGGGCAGCCTGCTCTACCTGCTCTAGTTGGAGGTGCTTCTGCTCACTGCAGGGGGATTGGACAAGATTACCTTTGGAGGTCCCTTCCAACCCAATGCAAAAGATTTAGATTCTGTGTAAACATTAATTCAGCAAAACAAAGCAGCTGTAAATGATATTAAGTAATTTTCTGAATAGGAGTAATTGATGGAAAGTGGATTTTAATCACGTTCTTTAATTTTCTAGAAAAATAGTTCTCATACAATGAACTGATCTCACTCTCATGATTACAGAACACTCTAGAAAGTTTTATGCTGAAGGCTCTATGGAACTATAAATTATGTGTACTGTGAGATGGATTTGGGGGAGGGAAACAACTGTGAGTGCATCTTTCTGGTTTCCTACAGTAATTGCTCAAATAATTCTTATTAAGCAGAGACTCACTTCCGTAGGGAATGTCCATATTCTATGAATGAACAATGCAATCTACTACAGGTCAAAAAATCAAGAAGGTTCATTACAGCCCACTCTACTTAGTATTCAATTTAACATCCCTTTCAAGGACTTTGAACAATTTTACAGACTTTCAGCTGCTGTGAGGTTTTTCATTCATTTAGGGAGGCTTGAATTTACACCAATTAAATTCTGTCTTTTTTTGCCAGTGTTAAAAATGGAATCGACATCATTAAAACTAAAGTGGTTACTGTTCTATAAGTGTTTTTTACAACTTCCATATAGGTGATATGCTTTTGATTTGTTATTCTGGTACCAAAGACCATTTCAATTTGTTCTTTTTATGCTGTCAGTTTTTCCTGCAACTTACTCTGTTACCTGATATGCTGTGAAGTGATCCTGCTGAAAGGTGTGCTACCTGCAAAATTAATTGGTATTTTTGCAAGATTTTGTTACAAAGCACTTCCTAACGTAAATTCACATCTTAGGGATTAATTAAAATCATGGCATCTTCTGGCTTTCTTTGTTATCTTGAACAAATCTGAGTTAAATGGAATTTCTGGGATAGAAACAAGCACTATTCAGAAAAAAATCAACCAAGAAAACAAAAACTAGACCAAGGATGCAATGTAATGTTGTAAACATAGGCATGTTCTTGTTTGAAAACATGCATTTATAGTATGAGCAGTATTCATCTAATGAATAATAGAGATTACTTGTATGTGGAAACATTGACAGAAAAGTGAGTTTCCAATTAAACATTTTTATAAAATAATTTTAAATATTTATACCTCAACACTCTTGAAATGGAAAGCTTTTGTTTTGTTTTAAATTAATTTTTTTTTTAAATGCAGACATTTTGGAATACCTTCCTAAAGTATAAGGAAAAACAATGACATTTAAAAGAAGCATGGCAATGACTTTTGGTTTTTACCTAATTACCTTACTCTACATCTTGCTTCCATTTTCTGCATTTCTTCCTTTCACTATTTACAGAGATCTATGTTAGGCTTTATGATAAGTGGGAGGTTGGCATGATGTACAGTCTCACTCCTGTTGCATAATATCTGTGCATAATATTCTGTCTCTGAGTTCAGTTCTAATATCTTCTATTACCAGGAACAATGTGAAAAGATGTGAGTGTTCCTCAGTGGTAGCAACACTTTAGCTATTCTTCGTTATAAGAATAGTTGTTGTTTAACTAGAGTTTTTGGTACTTCTGTGCTTAGAGATAGTTTGGGTATTAATTTCTAAGTGATGACATTAAGTTGGTAGTACAAGTAATTTTGTCTACTAGTATTGAGTTAATAATGTCTTATTCACTGGAAAAAAAATATCTTCTAGCATCCTTTAGAAAAGGTCAGTCCATTTTCAGCTGAAATTAATTCATATCTATTCATTGCTCGTTTCCTGACACTGTTCTTATCCTGATATGTCATCTTGGTTTCAGTACATGAGATCTGGATTTTACTTAAGCTAGCCACTAAGATATTTATATATTAAAATGTGTAATTACATTTAAAATTAGTTCTTTGGTAGTGTCTTGTGAGAGAGGAAAGTCACTCTGTTATGTTTGAAATAAAGTATAAACTCTTGTGTATTATGTTAGAGGGATGAAAGTATGTCTGCAACAAGAATGTTTTAGGGTGATGGTAAGTGTTGCTTCTGAGCCACATACATGAAAGGGAGTGGCTGCGCTGAATCCTATGCCTCCTTTGTTCTTCCATTTATATTAAGTTCTTTGAGTAGGACAAGTTCAAATTCTAAAATTCTGGTAGAAATGGAGATTTGTGTAAGTGAACTGGACTCTGGACTTGAGCTCAAAGGGACCAGTCTATATGAAATTGCCAAAAGTCAAAATCCTCTACAGGGAAACATCATTACTTCTTAATATGCCTTTGATATGCAAAATGTCTCATTTTCTAATGCAGCCTTGATTTACTATATGTAAGACTCAGTGGAAGAAACAATGCGTAAAAAGTGGTATCTAGATTTGGTATGAAGTCACAGAGTAGTCTCTGACTTCAAAGAAGCAGCTAGAATCTGGATTTTTTTGTTTGGTATTTCAAGAACAACAGGTCTCCCTGTTTTCCACCTACACTTATTTCAGGTATGCCTTGGCAAATTTAGATGGTTTGACATTCTAGTTTTAGCCAATGTCTGATTGGCCAAAGCAATATTAATTTCTTAACCACTTTTAGTATCTATGTTCAAACATGAAGCTAGAAATGTATATAAATTGAAGGCTGGCTGTTTTTTTTCATAATTTCTAAGGTACACTAATTTTGCAGGAACACAGCTAATCTAAAAGGGCTTTTGAAAACCACAAACACTAGAATTAGAGAAAAGAAAGTACTCTGAAGATCTCTGTATTCTAAGTCACTGTTTCCAAATCAGACACATTCATTTCTGGAGCCCAGACAGCTGTTGAGCAAATCTATACTGCAGAAGTGCTACTGAAAGCAGGGTAATAACCTATTGAGTAACCAACTTGCGAGAGGGACACAGGGGCAGATTTTGGGCAGCTAGCTGTCATCTTAATATCCCACTGTTATGCTAATAGTCAGGAAAATATGTTCTTGCACACTAGACTGTTCCTGTTTCCTGATGACTTCAGAAGTCTGCAGGGGCTCAGATACTGTGCCAGTGGCTCCCAGGGAGCTGCATTTGGCACATTTAACCTCCAGCCACTGCATTTCCCCAGCTTCTTGGCTGCCTGCTGTTTGTGTTTGTGGCAGTCGTTATGAGAAGACTGATGCTGGGAACACAAACTTTGGCATCTGACTTTATCATCGGTGGAATCAAAACTACATTTTCTTGCACAGTGCCAGAGATCCTATAAATGTTGACAATGTTAGATGTTCACAGCTTTGCCTTTGGGCAGAAGTGGTGTACACACATGCACAGTTATGGTACGAGTATGCATGTATGCACACATACTTTACATGTAAGTTCCAAGTACCCAAGATAACTAAGTAACCATAACTGTGAAGAATTTCTTGGCTGTGAAACACTCACTCAACTCCAACAAGAAGAAAGCAGAGCTCTGTGAGCAGAGACTGGAATTGCATGGAGGTGAATGGCAATGAAACTTGCTCAAAACCTCTGGGAATACATCTGCAGTTTTTGCATAACTTGAGATTGAGCTGAGGCATGAGAGGCCTCTTACAAATGCAGCACAAACCTGTATTTTGGTCTGTAAACCTATTAAGCCATTGTGGATGACTCATATTATTTTTTCTGTCAGCTAATAAGTGTCTCCAGTTTGGATGAGTATAAGGTAAATCTGTAAAGTATTTACCATTGACTTGGACTACTAGCTGGTAGTAAAAGATAACTGTTTTAACATAGGCTGAGATTTGGTGCAATTTTTTCCTCTTCTTCAAACTATTTCCAAAATAAGCAGCTGTCTTCTGTATTTTGTTGTCTCTTTGGAGGATTTTGTCTAATGTATGAGAGATTGAATTGGGCAAAGAGGGACTTGCAAAGACATTTTACACTAGTTATCATCTGTATGCAGCTATAATTACAATTCAAAATTTCTAACATGTTGATTTAGGATGCAGCAGACTGTGGTACTCTTTCCAATAATATGTATTTTCTGATATCAAAATGACTCCTGAAGATGGTCAGGAAGCAAAGATGTTTTCAGATCTGATTATCTTTCTGAGTGGAAAGTCAAAACTGCAAGAAATCTCTTGGTCCAAAAACATTTGCAGTTGTGCATGTGCTGAGTATAATGAAGCTTTTGAAGCAGAGTTGTAAGGCTACACAGAGTTGTCTGATTCTTGTTGGTATTGGTATGAGAGTACAGTGTCTTCTTTCCTCTGGTGAAAAATGGTAGATGGAAATGGTACACCTGGAGTATATAACCCAGCAACTGATGTATGAAAGTCAATAATGGATTTACAGCTTGCAGAGAGATGAAAGAATAAATATCTGAAAAAGAAAATATGTTAAACTCTGTATTTTCTCTGTTCTTCTGCACTCTGAAGTAAAAGAAATAAGCCTTTGTATCAATGCCAGTTACATATTGTTCAAATAGGCATCAAGGTATAATGGGAAATTTGAGATTATGCTCTGTTAGTGTCTTTTATAACTTGTCTAAAGTTTAAAAAACATCCAGATATAATCTGTGCTAAAATTTAAAGAAACATCCCTTAGGAACATGACCAATAATCTCTGAACATCCTGGGATATTAAAACTTGCTCAATTTATCTATAGTGCATGGTTCACAATTTTAATTCATAAAACTACACCAGACTCACCACTCTGGACTTCGGAAGAGCAGACTTCATTCTCTTCAGGAATCTTCTTGGCAGGGTGCCATGTAAAAGAAAACTCTGGAAGGAAGCGGGACCCAGGATATCAGGACAATGCTCAAACATTCCCTCCTCCAATCCCAGGAGCAATGCATCCCAAGGAAGAGGAAGGCAGGTAAGAATGCAAGGAGACCTGCATAGATGAATGAAGAGCTCCTGGACACATTTAGATGCAAGAAGAAAGCCTACAGGGATTGGAAGCAAGGAGAGGTAACCTGGGACAAATACATAGACGTTGTTCGTGGAACCAGAGCTCAGGTTAGGAAAGCTAAAGCACAGCTGGAGTTGAATCTGGCTAGGGACATTAAGTGGAACAAAAAAATTTCTTCAGGTTTATCAGTGAGAAAAGGAGGACTAGGAAGTATGTGGGACCCTTTCAGAAGGGTAATGGAGAGCTGGTGACAAGGGACATGGATAAGGCTGAGGTGCTCAATGACTTCTTTACTTCAGTTTTCAGAAGCAAGTGCTCCAACCACAATGTCCAAAGATGATCAGAGACTGGAGCACCTCTGCTATGAGGAAAGGCTATGAGAGTTGAGGCTTTTCAGCCTGGAGAAGAGAAGGCTTTGAGGAGACCTTATAGTAGCCTTCTAGTATTTGAAAGGGGCCTACAGGAGGGCTGGGGAGGAACTATTTAGAAGGTCTTGTTATGACAGGATGAGAGGTAATGGGTTTAAGGTGGGAGAGGGGAGATTTGAATGGGATGTTAGGAGGAAGTTCCTTACAGTGAGGGTGGTGAGACACTGGAACGGGTTGCCAGGGAGGTTGTGGCTGCTCCCTCCCTGAATGTGTTCAAGGCCAGGCTGGATGAGACCTTGAGAGACCTACTCTAGTGGGAGGTGTCTCTGCCTGTGGCAGGGGATTGGAACTGGATGATCCTTGAGGTCCTTTCCAACCTAAACCATTCTATGATTCTATTATTTAACATATCATTATACTCTACATTTTACTAGTTCGACTGTCTGATTCATTTAGATTTTTTTAAAAGACCACATTGGAGAGTGGAGATGCAATTCAAACTCTGAACTTAGTATAGTTTGCTTTTGCTTATTCTGTGCTTACGGGACAATAGTTTGATCTTTCCATTTGACCCTATAGATTCTTCTTTCTGTTCTCTGTTCCCTTGGAAATACTGAGAAGTATTTGCTGTGTATTTCAACAGACTCCACTCTTGTTTTGCATCTTCACTCTTGAGGGCTGTAGTTGTGTTCTGAACTCTCTTGGATGTTAACATTTAAGTGGTACCATTGCATTTGCACTACTCTTGCTAGGTGTTGCATAAATCTCAGTGTAAGAGGTTATTCTAAATAATCCCTGCATGTTTTCATCATGTAATAGTAGTCACAAGTCATGTGCTTTAATTCCCCTAGTGGCTACAAGTTGCTATTGGGGAAATTTGTACTGGATGCCAGAATTTTTTTTTCCACCATCTTGGAGGTCTCTTCCAGGCTGTCTGATTCTATGAACTCTTAGACATTGGAATAAAGTCATAAAGCAGACAATGAGTTCCTTGACAGGGTTCTGGACCATCTCATTTAAACTATATTCTTACTCTGAAAGGTTGGACTAGATGATCCTTGAGGTCTTTTCCAACCTGATATTCTATGAATCTATCTGATAAAGCACAGAGTTTGGTGAAATGACTGTCAACTCTGTACAAATCTGGAAACAAGGTCCTAGGGATAAATATTATGGAAAAAAAATCTGAACAACAAAAAAAACCTATACTGTTTTTTTCTCAAATGCATCTTACTGACTGATTTAGTTTTGAAAATACAAAACCCAGCATGCTTTGGGGTATTCTTAATCTGTATTGCAAAGCTATCAAACAGTAAGAATGAAATCCAGATCATATTTGTGTTTGCAGTAGTTTTGGTGCTTATAATGGCCTAGGATTTCTCTTGGAAAAGCAATCCTGTTAGCTTTTCAAGTTATTCTACCCCAAATTCTTTCATGCCATTGCAAATTTTTGTCACAGTGATAATTTATCTATTAAGAGTGAAAAACATCTGAGATTCCAGCTTTTTAAAATACAATTTCGTAACAGGCTGCCCGCGGAGGTGGTAGTCACCATCCCTGGAGGTGCTCAAGAAAAGACTGGATGGAGCACTTAGTGCCATGATTCAGTTAATTAGAAGTGTTAGGTGATATGTTGGACTCGATGATCTTAGAGGTCTGTTCCAACCTGGTTGATTTAGAAACAGTTGTTATACATGCCAGGCTCTGCCAGGAAAAAGGCCACACATTGCTCACTTTGACATTTGACTAACACCTTGATCTGGGAGACGCTTTGGAAACCAAACATAAAGCAGCTTTGTTGATTGCACTTTGCTAGAGTAATATGTACATTTTGCATGTATTTAATTGTTTACTCAGGAATTGGTTGGTGGCACATTTGCATCATGGCAATATTTAAAAACATTAATTCAAAATGTAACATATCTTGTATTTCTCACATTTCAAGTCATCATTCGTTTCATTTATTCTCCTGGAAATAAATAACTACAAAAATTATCTGAGGCAGTAAAATTTTGCAATTTTCTGTTTACTGGTTAGGTCTACTGAGATTATTTTCTCTTGCAAAAGAGTTGAAACTGTATTTTATTTTACTTTCATCTACTAAATAGATCAATAACAGATTAACCAAAATCCCTAGAATACAGTTAGAGGAAAAAAATTGGCTTTTCTGTCAGTAACCCTCACAATGGCAGCTCACAAAATACAGCTGAAAGTATGAACACACTGAAACTTTCTAGGAGCTTACTAGTGAACAAAATAAATCTAGCACTTTCAATAGCATTAAACTCTGCCCTCCCACTCCTACAAAAAAATCCCAACCAAACCAAAACAACTTGTGAGCAGTATATCACTGTGATGCATTTAGAAAGTCTCAAGGTTCAACTGAAATGGATCACAGTGGTGCAGAGCTCTTGAATGAATTTTTCTTGGGCTATAATGTGTTTGAGGAAAATGCTAGGTTTGTTTCTCCCGTATCATTTTTGTCCATCAGGTACACTCAGTAGAATGACATGCATTTGCTGAACTCAAAGATTCTCAGTTAGTATGGAGAGCAATTCATGTGAATATCCTCATTCACTCTCAATATAATTTCATACAGGATGGGCCATTCAGCTTGGGGTTTGCTTTTTTTTTGTTTGTTTCTTTTAATTTAGTTTTGTTTCCTTTAGCTGCTGCATGAATCAGATAATTGATCAGTCTTGCCCAGCCATTGGCACCAGGCAGGGCTATTTTGGGACAGCATACCAGCCAGGTTGCATTCCACTGTCCCACCTGCTCCTACTCTGGTCTCCACATCCCTCCAGTTGTAATGGTCATATCAGGGCTGAGGTGAGTATACAGTGAAGACAGCAAAAATCACAGGTGCATCTATCATAAATTCATAAATTTTCCTCCTTTGTAGCAGAAAAAAAAAAAGTAGTTTTTTTTTTTAAACAAAGTGATGCAAAACTTTCAGTTCACCTGTACAATGTTCATTACCTCTCATTTATATACTTTTTTCAACTAAACATGTTGCTCTGACATTACAGCAAGAAAATTATCCATTTTGGCTAAGCCTTGCACAAAATATTCTCTAAAACAACTTGGACAAAAGAAATGTAAGAAGGTAAGTACAACACTTGGGGAGTTCAGATTCCTGGCAAACAAAACAAAAAAACAAGCAAGCAACCAAACAAACAAACAAAACATACAAAAAAAAAAAAAAAAAACAACACTGCCAAACTTTTGAGGTTTCCAAGTTTGTTCCAGGAAAGTTCTGGAAAACTAGATTTTTGCCTTTGACTATGACTTAAATCCTCTATAACAGGCTGAGCATTAGGACTTCTGAATTGCACTGGAACCCTGTCTGGAGTGATAGGCTCTGGTGACTCAGCTAGGGAAGGTGGGCTGCCTCTTGTCAGAGGACTATCAGTTCTGGGCAGACTGCTAGAACAGTCTGGCCAAGAGGGAGAAAGCAGTGCTGTGTGGATACATTTTTCAAGCACTGCATCTGCTTTCTTCATGTGTTTGGACATTATGTCTTTACTGGAAATCAGTGGCACGTTCCCAGATCTTCACAGACTTGTGCCTGAACTAGTACCAATTAATAAACCAAACAAAATAGAAAATCCCTCGAATAACACCAACCAACAAAAGAAAAAAAAATTTTAATTTTGTTGTGTAAGATTGGATGTGCTGTTTCTAGCGCTTTAGCAGAACTAGATAAGCTTATCTCCATTGGGACAGCAATGTGCTCTTGTGGCCAGGAGGGCAGGTATCATTCTGGGGTGTATTAGAAGGACTGTGGTTAGTAAGTCAGGAGAGGTTCTCCTGCCCCTCTGCTCTGCCCTGGTGAGGCCACATATGGAGTACTGTGTCCAGTTCTGGGCCCCCCAGTTCAAGAGAACTGCTTGAGACAGTCCAGCAGAGTGCCACAAAGATAATTAGGGGAATGGAACATCTCTCTTATGAGAACACTGAGGGAGCTGGGGCTTTTTAGCTTGGAGAGGAAGAGAGTGAGAGGTTACCTAATTTATGTTTATAAATATGTAAAGGCTGAGAGCCAGGAAGATGGAGACAGACTCTTCTCAGTGATGCCAAATGACAAGACCAGGGGCAATAAGTGGAAGTTGAGGCATAAGAAGTTTCATTTAAATATATAGAGGATTTTTTTCACTGTGAGGGTGACAGAAGACTGGAACAGGCTGCCCAGGGGAGTTGTGGAGTCTAAAATATGTATTCTGGTTGCTCTTGGTGAAATGCCACCAAGTCTTTGCCGGCAGGTCTTTCTAATGCTTTAGTTACCCTGCTTCAGTTGCATTTTATTTTCTAATGTGGACCAGACAGGATTCCAGAATTTGTTCATTCACATTCTCACTGATAAGTAGAAACCAGCTTTATTCTTCTCTCAAGGACCATGAGGAGCTGATGGAAGTAGCTGATGGTAGTGGAATGTCAGCTTGCCATCTGATGCTTGTGTGTCTGCATTTTTATAGCAGATTATTCTATCAAGTCTATATAAAATTCAAGCTCATATTTCAAGATTTGCCAACTTGGCTCTGAATATGTCTCTTAAGTACCAGTAATGTGAGTATGAATGGCAGAAATCATGTTATTATTTTCAATGCTTATCTTGTACACACTAAGTAATACATTGAAACCTAAAACTTGTAGGTGGCATTAGTTTATTTAATCTGAGAAGACTTCTAGCAAACTCTTTCTTCTGGTGAATACTCTGCAGCAGCTTTCTGAAGGACAAAAAATGCATCTTCCACAGACCTGTGAGAATAGACTAATGAATAATGTCAAGGCAACTTGAAAGGATTTACCCAGTTAATGTTCATGGCCACCAGGCAGAGTACTTTCTCATCAATCTCAGTCAGCAGAGAAAGGACTCTTATGGTAATGCTACAGAAACAGTTGTAATGGGATGACATACACATCAAGGTTCTATTTACCACTACCACTATTGCTTAAAATACTCTTAAAGACTTCCATCTAAAACATTTTTTGTTTAAATGTGTGTCTTTTCAGTGACTTGGAGCTCGTTCATCCTCCATGTTTTGTCTTAAACAGGACCTGTGACTGCTAACTAGTTGTCTTCTCACATGAAGTTCAGGCTGCACTAATTCTGCAGGAACAGTCTGTGTCTTTGACAATCAGGGCTGATGTCTTATCCAATTTACAAGCATGGCAGAAGTTGTGTGGCCATTTCAGAAAGTGTTTGTCATACAGATTAAAGAAACAGACAATTTAAGAAGTTAGAGGTGGGGTTTGTGTTTTTTCATTTGTTCATGGGGTTGTTTTTAGGTTTTTGTTGTTGTTTGGGGGTTTGGGGGTTTTTTTGTTTGTTTGTTTGTGGGTTTTTTCCTGTTGTCTTTGTTCTCCTTATGTAGGCTAAGAACATTTATGTTCATGTTTAGTCAGTGAGCTTTCCTGTGTATTGCCTTCCAGACCAAAGGAAAAATGTACCTCTTCTGTCACTCTAAACTTATGTCTAGTCACATTGAGATTCAAGGTCCAGCACTGTTAAGAGCACATAGAATGTGGGTGTACAGGGAACCTTCATACTATTCCATTAGCCAGCTTGCATGAAGATCAGCTGTGATGAGAGGCCATGGTGACAGAGAACCCACTATATCTCAGCTACACTACAGGCTGAAAAAGGCAAGGGAAACACAAGTCTCTTTCTGAATGAAAGCAGTGGTATTGCTCCATCGATGTTTCTGATTTGGAATCAGTCATGTCTTGTAGGCATGAGTGGGGTTCTCCTTTGGTGTTTTCAATGGAATCCAACCTACCTTGGTTTTTCGTGCTTAGTCACATGTGCTCTCACTTCTTGAAAAGCTGGCTTGCAGGACTGAATGTGTTTTATTCCTTCAGAATTTGAAGCTACTGCTTTGGAATTCATATGTTCTCTGATATCTGGCTAATGGAAAGTTAACTCTTCTTGAACTTTTATTTTAGACAAGATGTATCATGACTGAGACTGTAGTCAGGGGTAGAGGTTTGCAAAGAGACTTTGTTAATTCATCTCTGTTATCTGAAATTTGTTCACTCTTGCAATCAAGCATGAGTAAAATAGACATGAGTGGAATATAGATGATGAATAGCTATTTCCTTCTGACACATAGTCTAATGGAAGACTGTTATGTATCATTTTGGTAAGCCTCCAGCTGATTCTATTTGCAATTGCCTGCAACTGACATGGAAAATATTGCTCAATTAGATAAAAATTTATTTGGGAATTAATTATTCAGTACTGTCTTACAGAATTAATATCTGCTTGGCCAAAAGGGTACCTGGAAGTACCCCCAACTTACACAAATGATTCTACAAGATATTGTCACTGAATTTAGCATGGTTACATCCAAGGAAAATGTGGCATATGTCTCCTCTAAGGAGTGTATTATTGACAGCCTACTGTTCTTTGTATTCTTCCTGTGCACTGAACTGAGATTTTTTTCATTTCATGCATCATCATTCACAGCTTGCTGGAGTAATTCCATAAAGTCTGTACATACCCTTATGCAGTAACACACACAAACAGAAGAGGGAACAGTATATTTTTGATGTTGTTTTGGAAAGCAGGACACATCTGCATAGTTTTAACTTTCTTTTACACCTTCTGCTGATATCTGCTGGGGGAGGAAAAAACCCCAACCTCTATTTTAGAATATTTGTGAGCTTGGAGCCACTTAATAATTTGTTACACAGTTTGATTTTCTGTATATTTTTTATCACTTAAATTAATAAGAAAAACAATCTTCATTTAAAATCAGGTGTATTTTGTTGTCTATCTGAAATCATCTTGAAGGTGGTTCACCTATTAGTGTAATTACCTGCAATGTAAATGTCCTCTTGACTTTGATCTAGATGTGTGAATGGACAAGTTCATATTCTGCTATGCAGCCTTGTCTATTAATTTGTGACTCAAGGCATGCAAATTTTTTTCACTGCTTTAAGAGTTTCCTAGTGCATATGACTCCTCAGCTGGTAAGAAGAGACTGCAACTGAGTGTCAGGGATGTAGGGTGGGAAACTTCTGTTCTGAGTGCTTGACCTTATTAGGCCTTTTACTACCTGGTATAATTTAAACATCAATATTACCCTAAATTGTATTGGCCATATCAAGGCAGTTTTAAAAATCTTTTCTGGCAGGAAGCAGGATGTCTTGTTTCAGTAGTCAAGGTGTGCTCTATGTGGCTCATGTCCCAGGCTGTAGCTGGAAAGCTTTGGCTGTGGTGTCAAACTGAAGGTGTCCCATTGCTGATTTTCCCTTTTGTCACTTCCATGGTCTCTGGCTGATTGTTGCTGAGGACAGGACATGAGTCAATCAACAGTATGCCACGGCAGAGATGGCAAACAGAAATGAATCCTTGAGCTGCCTGTGTTGCTGCATGTTTCTGAAACCTCAGCATCACTGATTGAAAGGTTTGGAAATATAATGACTGGTATATTGTCAGGAGTAGAGAGGCGCATGTTGACTCAAAGTATTCAAGGACGCACATCCACTTCTAGAAGACAGATGAAAACCACCATGTGTTTTTCCCAGAACAGAAATTGTCAAGGTTGAACCGAGGCTGAACTGTATGGTCTGGAGACTGATAAAATAAACATGTGATTTAGATGTTGATTAAAAATGCATGTGTTTGTGAGGGAAAACAACAGAACTTCTGAGAGACAGATAGAAAGAGTAATGTGGCATTAACATCATCAGCATCATGTTTTAAAGCAAGATAGAAAAGGAGGTGGCTGTTTGGGGGCTCATTGCTGACTGTAAAAGGCACTGTATTAAATAGCCTACTGTGTTTTCTTTGTCAGAGGAAAAATGACCTAATATGTCCTTTATGAATAAAACCAGTCAGAATGATGAGATTGGTCTTTCTGATTCATCACATTAAAAAAAAAAAAAAAAAAAGTTACATTTTGATTTTGGTTTGGTTTTGTCACCTGTTTCCAAATGTTTGATATGATATTTTAGAAGCAGTATTTTATACATTCAGCTTCTCATCTTAAACCTGAGTAATGATTAATATTGCTCACTTAAGGTAGCCATGATTGCTTGTGGCAACTAGGCCCTGCTTTCTATGTTTTACTGTAGGTTGATTTATCTATTTTAGAAAATTGCTACTCTGTGCCTTTGAGACTGCATCCAAACCCATAATACACAATTTAAATCAAGCTATGTTATTCACATTTTTACCTCTGTAGATTCCAAGTAATGATTAATAAGGATATGTGTTTGCAGCACCTGGAATCTCTCTCAGGTTGAGCACATATTCACTGCACATGCCTCAAGAAATTGCTCCAAGGATGCATGTACCCCTGGGTGGCAAGGTTTGTTAAAGGTCATGTGGTAGCTCCTGGTGTTATGAACTTTTGATAGGAAGAGTTGTCAAGAACTAGGGCTCTGCTGACCACTAGACAAATGAGAGATAACCTCTATTAACTCCTCTTCATTCCCGGAGTGGAAGAGAAAGATAAGGAAGGGATGATAAGGAAGAGAGAGTTATGTATTGGAAAAGAAAACTTAGCCACTTTAATGAAAACAAAAGCAATACGGTGAAATAGATACAAATGTCTACAAGACCAATGACAAACTCAGACACCCTGATGGCAGCTGTCACCTGTTACCACTGGTAGGGCAGGCACAAGGGAAGTCTAGACTGGACTTAATGGCAGACAGGAGGCGAATTCAGGAGATGGATTCCATAAGGGATTTAGGAATGCAGAGATTGGAGACAGATTCTCCTTGAATGCTGGCCATTGAAGAAGAGAGCCTAAGTCTTATCCCTCAGCCTTATACTGAATATGATGTATATGAAATGGACTACCCATGTTGTCAGTTTAGGCTCACCTGGTCTCTGTTGCTACACACAGCAGCAACTTCTTATTTCACAGTACCTCAATGTGCTACACAAGATTTAGCAGAGAACGGTTTCTACAGGAGTGAAAATCTTCATGCCAATCCTTGGTAGTAACTATAAACATTGCTGTCACTTCTAGGAGCAGATACTGTCTGTGAAAACATACCTTTAACTTCAGAAAGTGAAGTTACATGGAACAGGCTGAACTGAAAAGTAAAATCACTGAACAGAATTCGTTCTGATCAAACTCAAACCAGGACAGCTGCTTAAACAAGACTGAATTCTTCGTTGAAATATGTGGCAAGCACAGGCACTACTAAAAATGACTACTTGTGAGCAAGCCTCACACCTCACACCCTGTGTACTGCGTGATGTCCAAGGTGACATGCAAGTGATGATTTGGCACCACAGTACCTGTTCTGGTGTGACTTGCATGACCTTTGTCTGCCACATCACATGAAAATTGATCACTCAAAGCACCTTCTATGTGCTTCGGACTTTTGGAAATACTATATGCTTAGCTCTATTTTCATCCTGACAGGAAAGAGAATGTCCATGTTCTTTAAGTCAATGAATTTAAGTTCAGCTTAAATGTAAAGGGAAATGTATACATTGTGGCCATTTCTAGACTGTATCTATACCTGTGTTAAAATTGAAAGCTGTCTGCAAATATGTTTCTAAGAGAACTTTTTTTTTCCAGTTTCAGCAATATTGCTTGTCTAGTGTGGCATGTACAGATTGGACTCTGCTCACTGCAGCGGTACAGCATTGCATAAAGCAGTCATGCACTATTTTTGGATACTTTTTAGTAACTTTAGTGTTTCATGTTGTAGAACAGTCTGATAAAGCATTAGAAACCAAGAGAAGAGACTAAAAATATCATAAGAATTGCAAGCATAGCCTTTCATCTGCACTAACAGCTACCTCACTACCTCCCTAGCTGAAAAGCATCTCCCACAGCGCGCAGCAGGATACTACCAGTGAAGGTGATGGCCCCAGAGAGAGGAGCTCTATGCTGAGGCATTGTTGTGGGAATAGACTGTAGTATGCGGCCATTTAAAGTACCAATTCATCTTTAAGAAAAAGGGAGCCTGAAGATGATGGATTGCATAATTTTTAATATCTGCCAGTCTGTGTATATGGCCAATACTGACAGAGAAGCTTAACCTTATGTATAACTTTGTTCATTCATTCTTTTGTTCTGTTCTATTTGGTTGGTTTCAGTTTTCTTTGATTTTTGTTTTGCTTTGTGCAGAATTTGAGATCAAGTGAGAAAGTGGGACGTGGTATCTTGCTGAGGAAACCAAATTGTGGTGCTGTCACTGTGCACCTGTGAGCAACCACCCAGATTGTCACTTTCCAGCCTTGGGCCTTGGTCTGGACCAGGATCCAGATTTCTGAGGCATACTCAGTAAGTATAATTGAATTAAACTGAAGATCTGCCTGGAAAGTAATGATGACTACTTTTCTTAGGAAAAGGCTTCATGTGGATAGAAAGATTGCTTATACTCTCTTTATTTAAGCCATAATATTTGAGGTCTGGAATTCCCACTTGTCAGATTGTGAAATGAAATATGCCTTGCCTCAGCTTCCTCAGATGAGGTAAAAATCCTAGCCAATGACTGAAAACTGTATTTGAGCTTATAGGGAAAAGATATTTAGGCATGTAGACTTTGATCGCTTCAGGGATATGCTAGACAAAGTATCATGGGATGAAGCCATAGAGCGAAGAGGGGCCCAGGACAGCTGGGTAGTATTCAAGGATCACATCCTCTGTGATCACATCCAGGAGCAATGTATACCAACAAAGAGGAAAGCAGGGAAGAATGCCAGGAGGCCTACCTGGCTGAGCAAGAAGCTGCTGAACATGCTCTTACACAAAAAGAAATTCTACAAGGAGTGGAAGAAAGGACAGCTAGAATGGGCGTTGTATAAGGAAGCTGCCTGATCAGCCAAAGATCTGATTAGGAAAGCCAAGGCACAGTTTGAATTGAATCTAGCCAGGGAGGTCAAAGGGAACACCAAGAATTTCTACAGGTATATTAATGGTAAAAAGAAGACTAGGGAAATTGTGCCTCCCCCAAAAGGAAACAGGTGATTTGGTCACAGGTGACATAGAAAAGGCTGAGGTTCTCAAAGACTTCTTTACCTTGGTCTTCACTGCAGAGGCCTCAAGCCATGCTCCTGGAGTCATGGAAGATAATGGCAGGGACTGGAAGGAAGAGCTGCCCATCATAAGTGAAGATCAGGTTTGTGATCACCTGAAGAACCTAAAAGTGTTCAAGCCCATGGGTCCCGACAGGATACACCCACGGGTACTGAGAGAACTGGCAGATGAGGTTGCTAAACCCCTCTCTATTATATTCCAAAAGTCCTGGCAGTCTGGTGAAGTCCCCACTGACTCAAAAAGGGGAAACAACTCCCATTTTCAAAAAGGGTAGGAAGGAAGAGCCAGGGAACTACAGGCCAGTCAGTCTTACCTCTGTGCCTGGTAAGATCATGGATCAGATCCTCCTGGAGGCACTACTGAGGCAGGAGAATAGTGAAGAGCTGATTGGGTCCAATCAGCATGGCTTCACCAAGGGCAGATCCTGCCTAACAAACTTGATGGCCTTCTATGAACAGGTCATAACATTAATAGATGAGGGACGAGCAACTGATGTCATATACCTGGACCTGAGCAAAGCCTTTGACACTGTCGTGCACCACATCCTGGTCTCCAAGCTGGTGAAACTTGGGTTTGATGGGCGGACCACCAGGTGGATAAGGAACTGGCTTGATGGCTGCACCCAAAGAGTAGCTGTCAACGGGTCCATGTCCAAGTGGAGACCAGTGACAAGCAGAGTCCCTCAGGGATCAGTCTTGGGACCAGTCTTGTTCAACATCTTTGTGGGCGACATGGACAAAGGCATTGAGTGCACCCACAGCAAGTTTGATGATGGCACCAATCTGTGTGGTACAGCAGACACACTGGAGGGCAGGGATGCCATCCAGAGGGACCTGGACAGGCTGGAGAGGTGGGCACAAACCATCCTTATGAGGTTCAACAAGGCCAAGTGCAAGGTCCTGCATCTGGGTCGAGGCAATCCCAAGCACAAATACAGGCTGGGCAGTGACTGGCTGGAGAGTAGCCCTGAGGAGAGGGACTTGGGGGGGCTGGGGGACAAGAAGCTCAACATGAGTCACCAGTGTGCACTTGCAGCCCAGAAAGCCAACCAGACCTGGGGCTGCATCAGGAGAAGTGTGGCCAGCAGGTCGAGGGAGGTGATTCTCCCCTTCTACTCTGCCCTGGTGAGACCCCACCTGGAGTACTGCATCCAGTTCTGGAGCCCCTATTACAAGAGAGATGTGGACATGCTGGAGCATGTCCAGATAAGGGCCACGAGGATGATCAGAGGGCTGGAACAGCTCTGCTATGAAGACAGACTGAAAGAGTTGGGGCTGTTCAGTTTGGAGAAGAGGAGGCTCCAAGGCAACCTTGTTGTGGCCTTCCAGAAAAGCTGGGAAGGGACTTTTTAGGCTATCAGGTAGTGACAGGAATAGGGGGAATGGAGGAAAGCTGGGGGTGGGGAGATTCAGACTCGATGTGAGGAGGAGGTTCTTTAGCATGAGAGTGGTGAGCCCCTGGAATGGGTTGCACAGGGGGTGGTTGGGGCCACTTCCCTGGAAGTGTTTAAGGCCAGGCTGGATGAGGCTCTGTCCAGCCTGATCTAGGGTAGGATATCTCTGCCCATGGCAGGAGAGGTGGAACTAGATGATCCTTCTGGTCCCTACCAACCCTAACTGATTCTATGATTTTATGATTCTATGATTTTTCTTAGTGAAAAAGATGGTAGTAAGCTTATGAAGTTAACAAATAAAACTCTTTTCCAGAAATTAAGTATTGTATTTCACAAATTCAAAATCTAACATGCCCGAATTAGTTCTAGAACACCACATTTTAGGTAGTTAAGAACTTTATTTTGTCATCTAATCTGCAGTTCACTGAAGAATCATGGCACAATTTGATTTTTAGTTCCTAGAGGGAGGGAAAGGGAAGAGTGAAATATTTGTCTTATATTTTTAAGCATTGAAAAGATCTAATTAGTTCTACTTTCAAGGATGATCAATTTGTGTTAAGAGGAATAGGATCAGGCTCAAGGAAATGAAACCAAGTACCATAGTTAAATTGAAGTAAGAAATTCCCCCCCTCTAAACGTCCCTTTTTTTTTTTTTTTACATAGAGTTTTTTCTCAAGTGTAAACATGAATAAAATCATTGTCTAATACTTTAGGAGGAATGCAACATAGTAAAAGCCTGCAACCAAACTCCAAACACTTTCATTAGCACTGCATAATAGAAATAATTTAGTAACAATTTATGCTTAGCTATGAGACATGCACACAGAAATAGGAAGATTAAACTTTGGAGTCCAAATTCAGATCTCAGTTAACACCAGTCTAGACCTACAGGTAAATTCACTGGGCAAAATATCACCCCAGGACCACTGAGAATAGATTGAGATGTTGGTGTACCAGAAAATATTGTGCCGTTCTCACTCATTTAACACAGTTCTGTTCATATAATAATGTAAAGCTAATTGTCCAACCCTAAGTTAACATATCAGTTGGTCTGTAACTCTTAATTAGCAGACCATGTCTTTTGAGTAATTGAGAAGTACACTGGTTTAAGTTCACAAGGAATTCAAGATGTATTAAACTAAAAATAGCATCACATATGAATCATCACAGTAACAACTTAATTCCATTGCCAGCTATGTAAACAGCTCTCACACACCAAGTGATAGCTACAACCCTTCTCCCTCTTGGCTGCAAGGCAAGGTCCTTCAGGAAGTGCCTGGAGGGTGGCTTGGCAGTTGCCAGCTGAGCCACTCTGGATTAAAATATTGGAAATAATGTCCTCTGTTTTACCTCACTCAAATGTGCCAGCTGGCACTCTCAGATTAAAAACTGACAAATCATTGGAATGCTAAAATGAGCAGCATACATTTAAAGTAATTATGTCTCTTTTGCAATATTAGATTTCTATAATTTGTGTCAGAGTAACTTACAATTAACTATCTTCACAGAGCTATAACAGTGCAGCTGTCAAAACCCTAGCAAGACAATATGATTTGGACGAAAAATCTTTGTTGTAAACATTTTTTACAGTGTTACTCTTTCAACACTTACTGGTAATAAATGACCTCACTATCACAATGGCACAGTGACACAAATGTTATTGGGTCCAGGACATAGGATAAATATGATTGTCACATTCTGACTTCTGTAATGGTAAGCTAATAGTAATATAAATTGCTGTTTTGGATGTGTCTTAACATCTGATTCAGTGATGAGAAGATGTGAGGTCCACCCAGCACACCTCACATGAAAGGGTGGTAAACTCAGGTCAACACCAGTTCTAATTCCCATCACTTTGAGCAGCATCTCTTTCAAGCCATTATAGTGCTTTGCTACAGAGGCTTTACAAAAACTACTTGGAAGTTTGAAGTTGCCCAGCTGATTGTTAGGAAGAGGATGACACATTACAACAGTGCTGTCTCTGGATAACTTAGGTCAAGAGTCTCAGTTTTCTACTCCAGTAACTTTTCAATGGAAACCAAATTGAAGTACAAAGGCATATTGTAGATCTGTGATACAGACCAGACATTTAAACTGAAACTCACTCATTTCCCTTCTTTCTTTTCTAAGGAGAGGTGGGAAAACCAAACAAAAGATTTCCTGACTTGCTTTCATTGGTTTCCTAATACAAGAATCTCTATCTCCAAATAGATATATTCTGTAAAAGTTGCATAACACACACCAGAAATGGAGGAGATCCCTTCCAGTCTTGGCTACTTGCTCTTATCCTTTTTCTTTCTCTTTGCCTTCCTAATGGATGACAGCCACAGCCTGTCAGGAACCCATGTGTCAGTCTCAGCTGACTCCAGGATTATCACCCACTGATCACTGGGGCATTTGCAGAGCTGAAGGTATAGCCAGGGATACCACAGACAAAGGCCATTGGATGAAGGACAACATGCTCCAAACACCTCTGGCCAACACAGGCCCAAATATATCCTGGGGCCCTGTTCTCCTTGGCATTGCAAACCTGTGGCCTTCTATTGGCAATAACAAAAGCCATATTTACAGCACTGCACCTGTACAATTCAAATATGCTGGACTTGGAAGCAATGGTGACATGCAGTAGGTTAACATACAAGTGAGGTAAAGGAACACCAAAATAAAAACCAACTCTAGATAGAGACAATGAGCCTGTTTGCAGAAAAAGCACAGCAAAATGTATCAGGCAGCAGCAAGCAGAAGCCAGTGGTCTAGCTCCCAACCCCTCCTCATCCTGGCACCATCTAAGCAGGAGAGAGCAACACCCCAGACATAGCACCCAAAGGCAGCAACCAGAAAGGAAGCCCCTCACATTACAATCTGAGCTGTAAGCCTCATTACACTTTGCTCTAGCCAGTGCTTTGTTGTGAAGCTGGCATGAGGCAGTGTAGTTTTGAATATCAGCAGCTGATTAAACTCCACCCACTACATTTTGGTATCAGCAAGGGCCTAGCAGCCTGAGAACCTGGATGCCAATAAGAAACCAAAAGTGGCTACCTAACAACCAGCTCCATCTGTGATACAGTACTAAGGGTGAACTACGACATACTCCGTGTTCTTTTTAGGACTACTCCACTGCAGAGAGTATTTGCTATTTTGTGGCTAAAACAGGAGACATTCTATAGGTGCATTTGCACAATTGCTGTGGCAGCAGCTCTGTGGAAAAAAAACATAAATGAATTTGTCCCTCTGTTTTTCTATAATTACCCAAGCAAAACTACAAGAACAAACCAGCCATGCATGTCGTAATTAATTAATTTCAATACACAAATACAATTTCACATTGACTTGTTCAGCAGAAAAATTTGCCCTCACCCAAGCTATGCTAGACAACAAAAAAATATATTTCTTTGTGTCTTCTTAGAAAAACTGAGAAAATTAATCTTGATGATTCTATCTCATATACAGGTGTTTCACTGTATATGAAACCAGGTGCATTAGTGTCACCTGGAAAATGTAAGTGGTTCTTCCTTCTGCTTTTTAAAAGAGGAAGAGGGATTAGGCACCTGGTTTTACAGGAAATGTAGGTACACAGGTCTAAGCTAGTGATACTACTTCTGATTTCAGAGGCAGAATACTTGGCATCACTTTGTCCCTATTTGCTGGTTATTGAGCAAAATACAATGCTTAGGCATCTCAGCATCTGCAGAGTGCAAAGTGAATTCTGCCAAATTCCTACATTGCTCTCTGATGGAAACCTCAGGACCATCTTCAAGGTTCTAGATTTTGTTCACATACCTGAAATTTATCCCCTGTTTTATAGGCATTTATTAATTAGATCTAGTAGTGCTCCACCCCGAAAGCAAAGGGGAAAAAAAAAGTGTTTGTACTGTAGAGGTTTTATGCGTCAGACCTTGTAAAGCATTCAAATAATTTCATTTTAAAATAGTTTCTGAGGAAGATGGATATTTCTTAGAGATAATAATCTGAGGCTGATCTTGTGGCAATACAGTTAGAAATAAAGATATTGATTTTGCTGGTGTTCAGCATGAAGTTCATACTGACGGAGATAAAAAAAAATGATGCTGGTAGATAAGATGGATGTGGAGAGGCATGGTGTTTTCTGATTAAGATAATCCTGGAGGAACTTAATCTTGCAATGCTAGCAGGATTGACATTTGGCATGCTACAGCCCAAAACATTTAATGTAAACTCAGCATGACAGTTCTTACAGTAGCATTAATTAGCAATCTGAAAAACCTCTTTCCAGAGTTTTACCAAAGGAGTGGAACATGGGCAGGTTAATAAAGCAACTTTTAGGAAATCTGTTCCAATTAGACTTTTGGTTCATGAGGGTGTTGCAAATCAGAGTTACCAGAGCAGGAGGCTCAATAACAATCTGAAACCGAAGCATTGTTTTTCTCTCCAAGTATTCGGCATATAAATTTACGTTTGTAATGGTATCATACTGAAACGTTGGAAATTAATTTTAAACCAATCTGTTCTCTTACCCTTACATAAAAAATGTCATTTGTGTTTAAGGAAGGGTTATTAAAGGTCTATACAAACAGAATTTTTGAAGTGTCTTCTTTTTTTTTTTAAATTGGAACAATGGTTTTGTAAAACTCAAAGCTGTCATAACTCTGAAACCTAAATCCTATAATTTTGCTCCATAATCTTTATTTTCAAATTCCTTGATCTTATCTCTAAATTAAATAGCAATCAAGTATAGTCTAGTGGATCACTGATCTTTTACATTCTTCAGTCACTCTTTCTCTTGGTTGTGTGCTAATAATACTTGTGTTCCTTCTTGTGGATTCTTTTCAGCTGACTTCTAGTAAAATACAATCTTTATTAAATGAAGATAAATGATGGCAAACCCTATTTGACATCTATCAGTAAACTGAAGGAGAAAAAAAACTAGTGGGTTGCTTTGGGATTTGTTTTATTTTTCTTTTTTTCAAAGAAATGAACAAAACTAGTAGTTTATTGTTATTGTTGTTATTTCCCCCCCATAGCTTATTATTTTGCCATTTGATGTCACCTCAAGTAGGTGTCTATTTGACATGTTCCAGCCTTCTGTAAAAGGTGAAATAATCAGTGTGCCTCTGCCCACTGGTCTTTAGCAAGCAGCTTGTCAACAACTATTTTGTTTCCAACAGAGTCTATTTGCAGACACTATTAAAAAAAAAAAAAAAAAAGTTGTTTTTTTTTTTAAAGTTAAAAAAAGCCCAAAATCTTCAGTGCACTTGGAATTCAAATTATCTTTTGGATATAGTCCACACTTCATGTTTGTGATTGAAGATCTTTCTTCACTTTTAAATTCTAAACACTGATTGAAAACATGAAGTAACAGAAGCCTCAGGGCAAGTGGAATTACATACGACTTAAAGTGTAATCATAACAATATTATTAAAGTTCTATTTCAGAAACTAATTTTCTATTTTTCAGAGACATGTATGGTAAAGTTTTCGCAAACTTCAGGTAGATTTAGATTCTTAAAATTGATGTAGAGATGGAGTGAACAGATCCCAACTAAACCATTTTATATTGTAAGGAAAGGAGCAAGAGTTTCACCTACTTATTTCAGCAACACCTTAAATGAATATTGTGTACATTGTGCTTGAAAGTGATATCCTGACACAGTTTTGTTAACTTGAAAACAAAGCTGCATCATGGCCTTCTGGAGGTCTAAATCTGACACAAGCAAGAATGGTAAGAGGAAATATGGCAGAAATATGAAGAAGCATTCTTTTCATGTCACTGTGTCAGACTATACTATTGAAGAATTGTGCTTATGAAAGTTGGTTTGGTAATCTATAGAAGATAAAATAGACAATCATTTGGAATATTCTCTGTGCTGAGATACCAAAGTAGTTTTAGTTTGCTTGGTGGTTTTTTTATTGTTGTTTTTTAATAAAAAAAAAAAAAAATCTCGTGAGAGTTCTTAGTCATCCTGCAGTCTTCATCTAATCAACATTTAAAAAAGATTCTGTATAGAATAACTGTTAGCATCTGCTCTTGACTTGGGAAAAAAACAACAGTTGAGTGTCAAGTGACAGCTGGAAATAGTGGTGTGAATGTATTTGCCCAGTCTCGCCAGTACTTGTAGCATCTCAGTTTCAAGAACAAGAAAATTAATGGGGGAAAAAAAACCGGAAAACCTGTAGAATGTTTTTCTTTTTAAAGTGCTGCTCATGAAGCTCCTGCACTTCCTTTTCTGTCTAATTTGGTATTGTACATACTACATTATTTCTTCAGTTATATGTGAGAAAAGGCTGTTTAGCATCTGCATATTTAAAGTAGAATTAATGAAGAAAAATTCCAGCTGTTCAATGACCAATAATAATAATAATGTAAAACTTGTTTAAAATCAAGCAAAATAGTTCCTTTTTAATTTTGGGGGCTTTTAATTCTTTTCAGACACTTTTTGGAAATTATTATTATCAGTGCAACAGCTTCAATACTGATGTATTGAATTACCACCTTATCTAGAAAATGAGTTTACATCTTTACTTCAATAATGCTGCATATTCTTGCTATATCTCTAGATCTACTACGAAAAGAGTCTAAGGACGTAAGCATGACAAGAACTGTTGATTGAGGCAATATATTTTATGAGTAACTGATATAGCTGGAAAAAAAAATCATACATTTTTCAGCACGCAAACTCTTCATGCCCCTTATTCAAAACCGTTTCCTTTCCTGTAGAATAACAATATTAAAGGGCTTGACAAAATATTTTGAAGGGCCCTGGATGTTTTTGGTTACCATCTCAAAGGGGAGGTTTTGTTCTCTTTTCCTTTAATTCAGAAGCACAGACAAAAATAATTTGAATTAGCCTTCTGGGTTATGTTAAATGCTCATGAAAAGAATTTTTCTTCAAAGAAACCCCCAAGTTGCTTTTTTTTTGCATATGGAACACATTCAATACTTTCTAAAAGTCCCTGTTGGAGACCTTCTCATAGCAGTCCTTTGTTCTGAGGGCAGCTAAGAAGTCCAGTCTTGTCTCCAGCTGGTCCATTTTCACCTGTATATGACTAGCTGAGGGGTTTCTGGATCACCCAAGGTATTAAGTGAACTGAGTATGCAGAGATGCACAAGTCTGCTAGTTACACAGCTATAACAAAATGAAACACATTGCATCTTCTATTTCACTTACAACTAGCTCTTTCCCCAGTGGGGAAAATGATCCTCACCCATCTCAGTTACAAACAAAGCATAGGTGGCAAAAGCAGTTGCTTGTTTAAGTACATGAACATACAGTTGCAGTAAAAGAAGATTAATAAGTGAGAAGATGTTGTTTCTATGTTTCTATTTCAAAGCAAGATTTCAATCTACGTTATGAAGGTTCTTCAGGTGTAAAGGTTATATTGGCTCATCATGATTTACTTGTACTTTAAAATAATGCACGTTGGGAAGGAAATTTGCTAGGACTTTCAGTTCTTAACTTCTACCATCTGTGATCAAGATGACCTTGGTTCTTACCCCTTCCAAATAAAATGCATTTTTTTTCACTGAGATTTCTGTCAGTAAAAACCATGCCCATAAAGCAGTTCAGCATTTTTGCTGAATGTTAATCTCCTTGAAAAGAGGAGAGAGCTGTGTGAAAATCGAACCTCCAGTGTTATACCTATGTGAGCATCCAAAGATCAGCTTCTTCCTTCTGTATTTTGGCTTTACACTTATAACTACCCTCAACTACTTCTTGCTTCATAAGTAGCAGTAATTACTATACTTGTAAGTAAACTTACGATTTGTAAGTAAATAACAAGCTCTTGGCAAAGCTTGTGGCTTGGACAGATCCGCTCTGAAATGGGTCAAGAACTGGCTCGAGGGCCGGGCCCAGAGAGTGGTGGTGAATGGTGCCACATCCAGTTGGCAACCACTCACGAGTGGTGTGCCCCAGGGATCAGTGCTGGGCCCCATCCTGTTCAATATTTTTATTGATGATCTGGATAAGGAGATTGAGTCCATCATCAGTAAATTTGCAGATGATACCAAGCTAGGAGCAGGTGTCCATCTGTTGGAGGGTAGGAGGACCATGCAGAGGGACCTGGACAGGCTGGATGGGTGGGCAGAGGCCAATGGGATGAGATTTGACAAGGCTAAGTGTAGGGTTCTACACTTGGCCACAACAACCCCAAGTAGCATTACAAGCTGGTTACAGAGTGGCTGGAGAGCAGTCAGGCAGAGATGGACCTGGGGGTGCTGGTAGATAGTAGCTGAACATGAGCCAGCAGTGTGCCCAGGTGGCCAGGAGAGCCAATGGCATCCTGGCCTGTATCAGTAATAGTGTGGCCAGCAGGAAAAGGGAGCTTATCCTTCTGCTGTACTTGGCACTGGCCAGGCCACACCTTGAGTACTGTGTCAGTTCTGGTCCCCTCAGTTCCAGAGAGATGTTGAGGTACTGGAACATGTCCAGAGAAGGGTGACAAAGCTGGTGAGGGGCCTGAAACACAAATCCTGTGAGGAGAGGCTGAGGGAGCTGGAGTTGTTTAGCCTGGAGAAGAGGAAGCTCAGGGGTGACCTCATTGCTGTCTGCAGCTACATGAGAGGAAGTTGTAGCCAGGTGGAGATTGATCTCTTTTCCCTGGCAACCAGCAAAAGAATGAGGGAACACAGTTGCAAGTGCTGGGGGAGGTATAGGCTGGATATTAGGAAGAATTTATTCACAGAGAGAGTGATTTTCCATTGGAATGGGCAGCCCTGGGTGGTGGTGGAGTCACCATCTCTGGAGGTGTTCAAGAAAAGACTGGGTGGAGCACTTGGCATTATTGGATAGGGCTGGGTGATAGGTTGGACTGGATGATCTTGGAGGTCTCTTCCAACCTGGCTTTATTCTATTCTATTCTATTCTATTCTATTCTAGTCTAGTCTAGTCTAGTCTAGTCTAGTCTAGTCTAGTCTAGTCTAGTCTTATGACTGATTTAAATTAATTAGAGTATTTAATGTAAAATTTGGAGTGCAAAGCTAGATAATTAATTTTCCTATTTTTTGTTGTTATTTTTTGTTTGCTTGGGGATTTTATATCCTTTCTCTGTTTAGAATTTTGCTTTGAAAATGGGAGGGGGAGGGAATAGCTTTAAATTACAGAGTAGCTGGAAAATCTAAAAAGTCAGTATCTTGCTCCTCAAGACCTAGTAGCCCTATCTCACTCTGAGCTCTTGATTACTTGCTGTAAAATAAGTTCTCAAATGCGGTTTGGAGCACTAGATTGGGTAAAAACAACTCTTCCTAATGCGTGATTGCTTATCAGCAGTTGTTTGTGTCATTATATTGAAGGTTCTAGCACATTAAAGCAATTATTACTGAATTCATAGAAAAATTCAAGGAACTAGTGAATTAAAGTTGATAGCATTATTGATAGATGGAATGCAAGGTACAGTTTGGTGGCATTGCATCTCAGAACTTTTTGCCTACATTTTGGGATCCATGGATCCCGGTGGGCTTTTTTGGTTCCAATTCAATTCTGTCACAATAGATTCTTCTTTCACATAACATTAATCTCTGATCTCTTAGTAATAAGATATTATTTTATTGTGTGTCATATTGACATGTTTCATAATATTTAGAGTTTATGCTCTCTTTTATTTCTGCTTCTGCAATGCCTTGGATCCACGTCAATTTCTGAAACATGCAGTTTCTTTGAAAATCCATTTTTTTCTGCATCTTAGTACTTTTCTGTGAGCATGTTCTTTCTGATGCATTCTGACGTTCTCCTCATGCCTGGCAGTAATTGTTCACTGTGGTATAGGAGAAGAGACTTGGAGTCTTTGTGTTCGACTCCTTAAAATATTCAGATCATACGCAGTCCATCTTTTTACTGCTTGGTTTAAGATATGGTTCTTCTAGGACCTCACATGCATCTGGCTGTGATTACAGACAACAGGGCTTCAAAGTTCTCTGCCATTACCAAAACTCTTTACCTTTTACCTTTTGCCTGTCCCTGTCACTGCAAAACAAGATCTCTTGAAGGATTATTATAGTGAACTCCAATCAACAGCCAACAGAAGATACATGTTGTCACCTCAGATAACTCCTCTTTCAAACACCGGTATTCTCAATATGCTTTTTATAGGAAATGAATCATTTCCAAACAGGCCCAAAGCTCCTGGCAGCTAGAGGTATTTCATCCTAAATGTCAGTGCTTGGTTCAGAGAGCTTGATTCCTCCTTGCAGTTCATCACCTATCATTCTATTTCTGCCTAGCTCTGCTATGGTTTTAATTCCAAGTTACTAAGACATCATTAAAAAAGCCCAACAACTTAAGAGATGGTAATAAAATTACCTTATTCATTGCTTTAAGCAGTTAGTGAAACTTCTTGGAAATTCTTCAAAAGTAATTCAATAAGATAATAACAATTTTAAAAATCCCCTACATCTCTTAATATTAGGGCATTTGCTATAATAACAGACATCTAGTGGTATAAATGATAGCCAGATCCAGACAAAAATAATCCTGTGTCTGATTCAGATAATTTCATTGTAGAGCTCAAGAAAAGTTGTAAGCTGCTTTCTGTGCTGTTTTGTAAAACTGAAGTAATTATATTAAAGGCATTGTCTCCTGCATGACTGCTTAATAACTGAATTACTTCATTATGTATAATAATGTATGAGTTTTATATCTTCTGAGTCGTCCACATTAGCAAGTGCCCTTTCTCTGCATGTAAGAGAATTAAGGGACAACTCCACCTATACCAAAGGGAGAATAAGTGAAAATCATCTTTCCAAGCTGCCTTTGTAATATTTGCTAGAATGCTTACCTCAAATGTCCTAATGTTTACACTGGCAAACTGAACTTTTTCAGAAGAAATTTTGTAGCATGATCAATTTTAGAAGAATGTATTCAAAGACAGGCAGCTTTGTTGGTCTGGCTTCTTGGAATGCTGTCTTGGTTACTTGAGGACTGCCATGATAGTGAAAGAGAAAAGAGACTTTCTTCAGATGTGCTGGAATGATCTATT
The DNA here is from genome assembly GCA_013396835.1 of Psilopogon haemacephalus. Lineage (NCBI taxonomy): Eukaryota > Metazoa > Chordata > Aves > Piciformes > Megalaimidae > Psilopogon > Psilopogon haemacephalus. The sequence goes on from VWZI01002205.1 coordinate 222,817, forward strand.
TTAGGTTTCTAACACAGACTATCAGTTTTAAGAAAGGGGAATAAACCATCTGCCAGTACACTTTAGATATAATTCATTACCAGCAGCAGGACTTTTTATAGATGGGTTGGATTACATTGTCTTGACTGATTCTTTTCTCTGGCCTTGGAGTGTAGCTCAGAGAGAATGTAGTTGTTAGAGCACCTTCTGAAGTGACCATGGTGCTGCCACTATACTGAAATCATAAACCATAGAACGGTTTAAGTTGGAAAGGACATCAAAGATCATTCAGTTCCATTCCCTGCCATAGACAGGGACACCTCCCATCAGAACAGGTTGCCCAAGGTCTCATCCAACCTGGCCTTGAGCACCTCCAGGGAGAGAGCAGCCACAAACTTCCTGGTCAACCTGTTCCAGTGCCTCACCACCCTCACTGTGAAGAACTTCCTCCTAACATCCCATTTAAATCTCCCCTCTGCCAATTTAAACCCATTTCCTCTCATCCTGTTGTAACAAGACCTTGTGAATAGTCCCTCCCCAGCCCTCCTGTAGACCCCTTGCAGATACTGGAATGCTACTATAGGATCTCCTCTCCAGGACGAAAAGCCCCAACTCTCATAGCCTGTTCTGATAGCAGAGGTGCTCCAACCCTCTGATCATCCTTGTGGCCCTCCTTTGCCCTCTCTCCAACAGTTCCATGTCCTTCTTGTTTGAGTGCTCCAGAACTGTACACGTTATTCCAAATGGGGTCTGAGGAGAGCAGAGTAAAGGGGAAGAATCACCTCCCTTGCCCTGCTGGCCATGCTTCTCTTGATGCAGCCCAGGACATGTTTGGTTGTCTGTACTGCACAATCTGCCAGAATTCCTGGTGCAGGCCTCTTCATGACATGGATAAGACATACATTCAGGAGGTGATTTTCAGTTTCACATAAAACTTTATCTAGAACCAGATGAAGTGCAACTGACTGAAGTGCAAGCTGAACCACTTAATTTACGTCTCCCAGACAGGATTTTCTTCAACACATTACTAATATTTAAGGTACAATTTATCTTCACCACTAATGAGAGATTTTAGGAAAACAGTAGTAAACACCTTTTGAATGTGACTTAAAGTCTGTCTCTCAATACAGACCTAGAATTAGTTCTGATTAATGTTTGTTAGATTACAATAAGTAGATTAACTACTCAAGAATTTAACTTCAAACAAGAAAAATTCTTCTTGATTTTCCTGTTTCAGTCACTGCAGCTCAGTAGCTTCTTCTCTGACTCTGGTTCCCTTGTCAGCTTCATCGTTTAAACTGTGCTAGGTTCTTCCACCAGAAGAATCCAAGCAGCCATATTGATATGTTATGGCAGCAGTTCTAAGTTCATGCTTTCTGCCACTTTGGGCATAGTGTTTTGGCATGCACACTTCTGTTGAAAATACAGTGCCTGGTTAAAAAACGAGAAACCAAAACAACAACAACAACAACAAAACGGTTAAAAGTGCTGAACCTAGGTTTTGAAACAACAAATGTTACCACACCTACACTGAAGCAGATGGGAATATTTTATACTCTATGTGCTTCATTTTAACTGTGCTATTTCAAAAGATACATGAATGCAGCTGTGCCTGCTATGGCTTCCTATTTCCTGCATAGGACTCTTATTGAACTGGTCACATTTTTTGCATAGTTGTTTTGGTTTGCTTTGCTTTGCTTGTTCATTTTGGGGTTGGGTTTTTGCTTTGATGCAGCAGTCCCCAATGTCCTGAGACCTGCAAATGTGACAAAAAGCCACTCAATGAGAATACAGGCAATAGAATACCCTTAGCAGCAGCACACAATTATGGATTTGAAATGGCACGTATAGCTAAGTTTAAGATAGGTGTTATTGTGTGCTGGTTTGAGGCTAATCAGAATATTTTTCTGAAAGACATTAAATACTTATCTGTGAGAAGAAAAATAACAGTGACCTATATCACTCATTCTTCTGCTGACAGAAGCAACCAGTCAAAATATAGATAAGGCACACCTCTCACACTTCTCAGTTCTCACTTGTTCTCCTTCTCTGTTGGTCTAAGTGGTTGCATCTGCCTTAACTTCATTTAACCTCATTTAAACTTCATTTAACCTCATCTAACTTTTTTCCTCTAACCTCCTTGTTGTCTTTGTGACATCTCACCTCAGATCCCTGCAGATTTATCACATGAGATATATGGGATTTGATCTGATTATTTCTGAGGGGAGGGAAAGAGGGGAAAGGGAGAAGGGTAAGGGGAGGGAGCCTCCTAGGCAGTCTGACTGTTTTGGGAGGGATTTTGTGTTTCTGTATTATTCTTAACTTGTATATAACTGTAAATATCTGTGTATGTTGTGTATATATATGCTTCTAAAATGTGCTAAGCTGTAAATATAGCTTCCTTAACTTCCAGCTAACAGAGTGTAGTCTGGTGAATTCATTTGTGGAGGTGAGTAACTCCTAAACCATCACATAATGACAGCATTTAGCAAAGGACTGGGATATACACAACTTCCAAGTCTCTTCCAGCTCCTAACATTTTATGATTCTATGATTCTTTTTAATACAAGAGATACAGCAAGGGAAAGCTACATTGACAAATGTTTATTTCACTTCTGGAAACTACTGCATAGGAAATGTAAAGGAAAAAATGTTATCAAGTACTTCAAACAGAGAAAGGTTAATTTTTTTAAAAACTTTTGTTCTGGTTCCTTCAGGATTTTTATACATTTATACTATTTCAGTATTTTTTGAGTTATTTTATCCCTGCTTTATAGGGAGAAGAGGATAGAACTCAAGCCCATCCTGCTCCATAGTTCTATTTATAGGGGAGAAGCAGCAAGTCTCCCTGCTAAGCCAAGGTAAAGAGCAAATGTGGAAGATGAAGTGTTGATTTTCTCTTGTTTGGTGCTGAAGCAAAGGTTATGCCTGCCTTTAATGTGAGCTAAGCAATGCTATTCTTACAGTAAATCATTCTGGTTAAGAAGTTTCATTCTCCAATGTGGAATTGGATTGTGCTCTAATGTGGAGGTAGCAGCTGATAAGCTTGGTGAAATTTGGAGACAGGATGAGATTTGTAACAAAATATTTCTTCAAACTATACCACAACCAGGCATTATCAGATAGCAGTGTCCTTTGTGCTTTTTTGGTTATGAATGAAGTGGAGCCTGTTGCCATACTTGTTGAGACTTACTGATTTTCATTACTTATATGTTTGCATGGTACCATCTAATGGGAATAGAATCTACAGGTGCTGTACTTACCTGCTTTGGAAATATTGTCCTGTACTTGACTTTTAATTTTGCAAATTAAGAGTAGACCTTAGTATTGGGGGATTATTTAGAAAAGAAACAAGTTTGTAAACCCTGGTGAATATTTTTCCTTTGTAGAAAGTGTGGGAGGGTTCATTTTATTGAAATAAAAAATTGTGCTGGAAGGTCAAAGAATTTCAGTTCTTATGCAGTTTTGATCTTGAACTTCTTGATGCATTTACAAATTAAACTGCATTTAAAACTCCAAAAGAACCAGAATACAGCTGGGCAAACAACAGTCTGTTGTTGCTGACAGGTTTTAAAAGAACCTTTGAACTGGGTCAGCAACACAATGCCCAGGGCAGGTTGTTATGTGTACAAAATAGGTTCTCTTCTCATGATATTTTTTGTTCATTGCCAGCAAGAACAGGTATAGTGACTTTTATATTTTTCCCTCTGAGTGTCACAGAAACATAATGTATGGTCCTTATTATAAACAAACACAATCTAGTCAACACTGACCTGTTTATAAATTCTATTTTTTATAGTAGTGTTAAAGCTCTACCTAAATTTTAAAAACAGATGAGGAGACTCATGCAAAGACTTTGCAAAGTCTCAGTGTGAGAACCTCAATGTTTTCTTTCTAAAAGTATAGCCTTTATATCTCATTTGTTAGATTTATACTGCACAAGACCACTGAAACTATTAATGCCAGACATGATTGGTTTCCAGCTTTTTCCACCTAGAAGTATGATGACATGTTTTATTTTCTTTAATTATAGCACAATTATTTGCTGTTTGCACTATTTCTATTATAAACTGAGTTACCCTCTCGGCCTTTTCTGTTACTAATCTGTCTTCTGCCTCTCAAAGCGTGCTTTCCAAGGTCTGAAATACCTAGAATTTATCTGCACTATTATCTTTGCAGATCTGTGAAATACGACATGAGAATACCATCAGCACTCTTAGATAGTTAGCCAAACACATTTAACTGATACAAGCTTATGCTCAAACATTGAGATAAGTGCTGTATTTCACTGGACAGCACAAACTGAACAGGGCAGGGCAGCAAGCCACTTATAACTTTGTGTGGAGATATTTTAGACATGATGGCTGTGCTTCATCTAAATGTGTCTGGCGTCGTCTTTGCCTATTTGTATCTCCTCACTGGCCTATGCCTCGCTGTAGTACATTAGCTTTCAACCCCCTATAGATCTCCAGTTACATATACATTTCATTGTAAAGATTTAGATATGACTGTATCAAATAGAGAGGTTTTGTTACAAATACAAATGCTTGCCAGACAGGACCCCTTTCACCCTGCAAAATACTTTTGTCTTGTTACATGTCCCCAGTGCAGCCAAAAGTCTAATGGACTAATTAATAATTCATAAAATACTTGGAACAATATAGGGATTTGCTTCCATGTTGGGTTGTTTTAAATAATATAAAGAATCCTGGTACTGTGTTTTGAGACAGTGCAAAAGCTACAGTATCAGATCAAGTTTGCATCTCCTTGGAGGATTTTGAAAGAGTGTACTGCACCAAAAATGCTTCTAATGAGATATGTCCCTGAAGAGAACAAGCTGATAAGTAAGATGCTTTCACTTTTTATTGCAGAATGCGGTGAGTTGAGCACAACATCAAGAAAAAAAGACTCATTTTAATCAAATGAGAAGACATAATTTGGGGTTAAATGGCATATACATGGATAATGTTTTATTTTGTCACCAGTGTATGAACCAATGCATAAAAAGTGGAAAATAAAAGGGTGTGATCTTATATCTAAGGTGCAGAGCTTTCCTAAAATGCTGTATGCTTCTATTTCTCCATGATTTGTAGTTCTCTGAGAACATTAGTAACAACCTTTCAGAACTACTGATTACAGAGGGAGATGCTGTGCATATTAACAGCTGGTTTTTACCCAGGGGAATTTACAGCCAGACAGACAAAAGCAAAAAGAAAGAACCAAGGCAAGTGGAAAAAACCAAGATAACTGGATTTGAGTAGAATGATAAAGACACACTTGAACTAAACTAAGCTAAGTAGGTGACATTGCAATAGCAAAAAAAAAAAAAAAAAAGTCATTTAAAGCATCTCTCACTCAACAGATTAATAGCCTTGGAAATGGGAAAAGTGGGAAGCTAGCAGGTTATTTTGTGTAAGTATCTGCACAGTAAAAGAGAGATGGATTTTTATCTTCTCATTTTAAGGAACAGACACAAGCTCTGTCCTCTGCTTGCTTGCTTTATTCTGGTACAGCTTTATTCAGGTGGATAGCACTACACTGTGTGTGCTCCACTGTAAGACAAAGCAGTCAGGATACTTGCCAACTAGGTTGCTTCAATGAAAAGTGAGACAGCTTTTCTCATTTGGAAATTAGTGCAGAGATTTCTATAGTTCTTATCTTAACACTTGTTTTTCCTAATGAAAACTTAGCCAGTAAAGTGCTTTTCTAAAGGCTCATAAATTTGTTATTTTGCGTAAGGGAATAAGATTGCACTGCAGTGTCTGGACTGATTTGGCATGAAATAAAGCCTAGGCTTTCCTAATAAAAAACATTTTATCATCATTCTTGTAACAAAAATTGCTAAGAAACATTTGGTTTAAAACCTTGTTTGAAAACCATGGCACTAAATTGCTGTGCTGAAACTGTTTGAATTGGACATTTAGTTACCCACACGTTTAGTTCATCACTCTTTTCTGCTGTAAAGATTTTAATATTAATCAGTTCAAGCAGTTATACAAAAAGAAATCTAAAATAGATTATGGTTTGAGATTAAACAGAATTGCAGAGAGAATATAATTTATTTTAATTAGTGGTTTTGATTGATTTGCTTTGTTTTTTTTTAATTCACTTTAGTCTCACTTCTTAAGAAACATTTGTGACCTTGCTCCTCTACCCCCAGTATTCAAGAGTTTTCAGATTCACACCATCTTAGTGGTGTCAGCTGAGTGTTGTCTTCGTTCACTTGGATGGTGATCTCCAGCTATCTTGATTCTGTGATCAAAAGTGAATGTGTAGTGCAAATACTTACAAAGACAGGAAAGATGACCATGGAAGTGGTATCTCTAAATCCTTCAAGCTAGATCTTGCTTCACCTCTTTGTGTGTAAAGGGAATGATTGTGAAGCATTTGATATTTAGGGAAAAAAAAAAAAAGACAAAAATCTCACAAAAATCTGTCTGTAGATCAAAAAATGTTCAATACACCTTTCCTGTGCAGCAAGAAAATGAAGATAAATAGGATTCTGCATGTGTTTCTCATTCCTATCCTTTTCACCTTGCTTTCAACCTCAAAACACTTTTTTTTTTTTTTTTTTTTA
>VWZI01002205.1:229414-244748 GCA_013396835.1 Psilopogon haemacephalus
TTACATACCTTGGAGGGTATTAAGGCAGGGGCTTTTCTTGGTGGTAGAAGTCCTTTCTGTTTATTTCTACAGACTCTCAGCCTTTCTGAATTGCAGCCAAAAGCATTTCCTTCAGCATAGTTCTGCTTCTTATCTTGTCATTGATGGCTTAAATGATTATTAACCAGGAGAAAGCAGACAAGGCACTCATTTAAATTTTTGAATGATCAGTTCCAGGCCATATTAATTCTTCTGAAAAAACATTTAACAGATTAATAAGACAAGGGTTTGACCATAAATGTAATTCTCATTTGTTTTTGTTATTTGAGACTGTTGTAACTGGTGGCTTAATGGTCCGTGTCATGCAGGTGTATCATTAGCTCTCATTGGCACATTTACTCAGTTGTCATTAATGGCACAGAATGGCTTTCCCATCACTTTCCCTTGGAATCATAAATAGAGAGCAAGATCAGTGACAATTTTATAAGGGAGTTACATTAAGTTGCTCTTTGCCACTCATGAATCAATGTATTTCTATTTCAGACTGGTCCCTACTCTACATATGTCAGTGCCACTCCACTGTCTCATTTGCCAAATGAAATACAGAGCTCTCATTAAATTAATGCTGTGATTTTATTTTTTTTTCCACTGGATTGCCTGCAATATGTTCATTTTGCTCATTTGATTTAATGAAAAAATTACTCTTAAATACCAAAGAATAAATAACCACTGTTAAGTAAGAACTAAAGAAAATAAAATGGTATTTGAGTTATAAAATCAGTCATGGTTCTTGCCTGAAAATTGAGCAGCAATCAAGAATGTTAGAAGCAGTGAAGCACATTATTTCAGCCTCTAGACTACAATGTGGCCACTTTTCTTTTTATTTATGCTAAGTAAGGATAAGCGAAAAAAGCAACTGGCTCTTAGTGACTCCCCTGCACCTGGCAGGTTTATACCATGATAAAACATAAAGGTATATCTTATGTATCTACTAGCTTTTAAGGAATTATTTTTTATTTGCTGACTAAAGAAAGCCAAAGCACCTAAGTGCTTAACCCACAGCAATCCTGCTACAATTGCTAGAAAATGAAGATGTGTTTTCTTCTTCCATCTTCAGTGTGGAGGAGGGCAAGCAGAAGGAGCAGCAACCAATATGTAATAATCCAGTCATGGGAATCATCAGAAAAGCAGGCAACCAGGGCACAGAGCCTGGCAAGCCCTTTCTGACTTGAAAGCAGATCCATGCCGACATTTGCTGACCCTTGGCCAAATGTGAAAGACTTGTTACCAAAAGATTGTGCTAAAGGCTGTTGTAAATCAGATGTAAAATAAAGTAAAAAGAATATTAAGCTGTCAAAAAAGAGACAGGAGGAAAGAATGAGAACTTTCATCCAGGCTTTGGCAGTCAGTTAGTACTACCAAGCAACATAGAAGCTGTTGAAAGATCAGTAAAGGAAAGTAAACTTGCAAAAAAGCATATGGTATGAGATGAAAGTGAGTTAGAAGGCTGAATGTGAGAGATTATTCTGGAGAGAGAAGAGATATTTGAAATCAGGTGATTTCCTGAATGTCAGATTGATTTAGATTTACAAGAGTGTGCTGCTTTGAACTAATTGGAGGATTTGAATTATAAAGTATACTATAGACTGAGAGAGGAAAGCACTGATGATGCTACTTCCCTCAGAGCTTTACTGAGAAAGAAAAAAAAATTGTGTTAAGAGTTTTAACACAAATATAGATAAATCAGACTGCTTCTGGCCTCTCTGGGCTGGGCTGTGGCTGGCTCCTTGCATGGCTCCTTTTCCCTGCCTTTTGTAGCTGATTCTCCATAATTCAACTAACTTCTTTTCCTACTGCTAACCCCCATGGCTGATCTACCTTCGCCTCTCTGCTTCATCAACAGATGGTGAGATAAGATTGGGGAAAGGGGAAAAGGTGGTAGGGGTGATTAGAAACCTCTCTTAGGGATTTTCATATCTAGGAGGGGTATGGTGTTTCTGTATTACCTTTTCACTGTATATATGTGTAAATGTCTGTTATACATTGTAAATATCTGCTTGTATATTGTGCATAGCTATAAATATAAAGCTTCATTTATTAACTTCCAGCTGGCTGAGTTCTAGTCTGGGTTATTTCACAGTGTGGGGGGACAGGCAACTGCTAAACCATCACAAAGAGCAACAGAAATCATTACAGTGCCAAACCAGGTTTCCAGCTGTATTAGGTTTGGGGTTTGTTGAAATAAGGCACGTTGCTGTATCCTATTGATCACATTACCATATCTGAGGACTCATGACCTAACCATTTGTCCAGGTTTAACTGTCACATTGTCTGGGGAGGCACTACAGCAAAACAATTGTGTGTGTAAATGGTTGCCATGGCTTGGCATTACTAGAGCAGCACCTCTACTGATGGAACACTTCAACAAAAAAAAACCCACCCCCCCCCCCCCAACCCAGATTGACAGTACAAAAATCTCCAGTGTAGAGGATACCTCCTTTCTAGGGAAGCTGTTGCCTTGCAACATTTGATGGCATTAAGGAAATAATTTAGAATTGCTAAATGGAACAGGATATAAGAGCATATGCCTTCTCTGGGTAATCCAGCATTTCTTATGATTTAGAAGTATTTGTGACTAGTTATTAGGCTAGATGCTTTGCTATTCTCTTCAAGATTGGAAGTATTGTGCATGTTGTAATTCATTGAAGAACCTACCATATAAAAAATAAAATTAAACAACAAAGTAAGAAAGTCCTAAAGAAAATTTGGAAAGCAGTGATAAGTTTGGAAAAAAAACCACAAGAAATTAGATATTTAGGCTTTTCTTTTCCCCCTCGCCTTCAGAAAAAAAAAAAAAAAAAAAGATCATAATTAAATTGCCTTCCTTTGATTTTAAGGTCACCTAAGGGAAGGAGATGAGACCATTTTCTCTCCCTTCTCTGTAACAACCAACAAATATGTACATCTGCTTCCTCTTAAAGATGCTTTACTCTGTAGGAGACGAAAGACCTGCTGTGTTTCCCAATATAATCTGCATCTTTGCCAGCTTCCTGCTTTCTGCACTTCCCTTTTTGTAGAGATTTATAACTCAGTCTCATCTTTTCATCTCCCTTTGTTTCCTGAATTGAGCAGGAGAATGCCCCGAGGGAAAGTGTATTCTAGAACAGAGATCATTTGACATACCCAGCCAAATCATTTCCCTATTACAGGAAATTCAAGTTGTGTGCTGATCATATACCTGAGATACCTGAGAGCACTATCTCATAGCAAATTTGTACATATTACTAGGTCACCATCAAAGATACTGTTTACATTATGCTGCTAAACTTTGTTTACCAGAGAAACTTCAATCAGGTAAAGGTAGGAGACTTTTTTTTATCTTTGCAATTAGTCACCTGTCCCTTTGCTTTCTCTTCCTTGTGTCTGTCGAACTATTAAATTAACTGCATTCTCTGTACCCTAATGTCTGATTCTTGCCTCAATTAAATGGTATGTCAAAGATCAACATAGAACACTGCAAAACAGAATTTTGAAATTAGGTTTTCTGATGTATATTTTATATTTATGGCTTTTGGTTACTTATTTATACCATGATCAAATCTTTCAGTGTCATTTTCACTTCCTTCCTATCAGTAATGACAGAAAATTATAAAATACATATTTAGAAATACAGGAGGGAATAGAAATCAGAATTCTTTAAACTGTGAGTCAAAACAGCAATCAGCTCATGCACTGGAACAGGTTGCCCAGAGATAATGTGGAATCTCCATCCTTGGAGATTTAAAAAGCTTGCCTGAGCAAGGTCTTGAGCAATCTGATCACACTTTGAAGTTGCTCTGAGCAGGCTTTCAGATGTGCCTTCCAACTTAAACTTTTCCACTCATTTGAAGTATAAAATCTGGCTCTCTGTGTTGCTCATTTGTAGAAGCATCTAAGAGGTGGGGTTATCACACGTAAGCTGTCATTGCACAGGTCTCAGTTGAACAGATGGATGGCAAGTAGCATGATCAAAGGAACACTTGTTTTAGTGTATATTAATGAGGTCTGCTAAACAGGGTGGAAAAGCTTTATGATAAGCCTCTAATATACACATAAGATTAGTAATTTGGTTTTCTACAAAACAGATATTATTGTGTTTTACATGGATACAGAAGCAACATCAACTTTCATATTATTTGATTTGATATCGTAAAACATTTGTTAATTTTCTTTCCTAAGAGATGTCTTGCTGTTCATTAGTTGCTGTGGAATGCTCAAAACTGTGAAGTTGGTTTGGTTTGGTTTGGTTTGGTTTGGTTTGGTTTGGTTTGGTTTGGTTTGGTTGGTTGTTTCTCCTTTTTTTTATTCAAAAAGTGGTGCACTTCCTAGAAAAGAATGTAGAAAACTAATACATTTGTTTACCAGGAAGATAGAAATTTCTTCCTCATTTTGTTCAAGATTTTAAATAATATAAATCATACAAGAAGTATTTTAAAAGATGTTGGTGTATCAGATGTCAGCTCTGGAGTTTTCTCTGGCCTGTCAAGAACTCTGAGAGCTGGGTCACTTTAAAAAATATCTTTCTGGAGGCTTCCTATCATTCATTTTGTAATCCCTTAACTGTATTCTGTCACATCAGCCTTCTTGTTGGAAATAATATTCTCTTGGTTAATAGAACAAGAAATTACCCTTGAGATATTTATTTTGCTATAAATTTTCCTGGTCAGTAACAATATGCTGACATTTCTGCTGAGAGAACTTGATGAAGTCTTGTGGGTTTGACCTATCCTTGAGCATCACTCCTGGGAAAAGTGCACAACACAGCAGAAAATATTGGAGTTCTGGTTTGATGATGTCATGTTAAATTCATTAGAAGTACCCAGAAATTGAAATTTTGTTCGCTTCAGAAAAGGGTGAAGTATGAACCTCTGTTGCAGAGAGGAAAGAGGTGAGTGGAACTGAAAAAGAGAAAAATGATTTGTTCTTCCCTGTTTTCTGCATTCCTTGGCATTATGCTGTCAGCACAGATAGAGTCGGTCAGTGAGCCTTTTTTTTTTTTTGTCCCCTATCTGGGATCAATACAAATTTTCTCCTGCCACAATTTGCTATTAGTTTTCATTTGCTTTTCCATTGTAATAATCCTGACAATTATGAGAGCAACAGAGTTCCTAGGAAAAGCCTTTTATTCAAACTGTGGCTTAGTTATTCTTTCGTACCTTAATGCTCTGTTCCCAAAATCTCACATGTATTCAGGTGAGCAAGGTAGGATTCAGCAATCTAAGCAAAGACACCTAAACATCAAGTAGTTTGGATTTAGTTTCTCATGAAGATAATTCATCTTATCTAAAGTCAGGATTCTAATATCGGTCAGTTGGGTGGTGCTTCTCTGTGAACTCTTGGGTAGTGATGAGTGCAGATAGTAGTTTGCGGAAGCTGGGAGAGGTAAATCCTTCTGCCCTTCACAGATAGAGACATAAGGGAATAGCCATGGAAAAATTGATCAGGATAAACAGAAACATAAACCTAAGTTAAGCAAAAGTGTATTTTAAATATTGACTTGTGGTCAAAAGTAGATCCCAAGGCACAATGAAATATTTCACAGGTTTAGACTCAGTTATGAGAGCCCTGAGCCCTTGCAGAGCTCTGTTTCTGGCCTCCTTATTTAAATAGTCCTATGATGGAAGTTTGCCTCTGTTCTAGCCACCTGGCAGCTTTTCAAAAGAACCTGGGTTTCATTGCACAATGCTCTAGCATTAAACTTAGCAGTTTTGAAAGTATTGATCAGAATTCTGCTCATCCATTTAAAGGGGAAATAATTTTTAAAAGCAGAATGAAATATTGAGAGTTTTCTGTCAGTGGCACGGCTACATCCAGAGCCTTGCCGAGACTTGATAGAGGAAGATGTAAAATGTGAGAAATCCAAGAGCTCATCTCCTTTCCAGGGCTCCCACACCTTGCAGATGCATTGTAAAATGTACAGAGAGCACTCTCAGTTATTGTAACGTTATTACTTTTCTTTTTTAAATGGTTCCTATTATCAACAGTTAAGTAATACCATTTTGGATGCTATGGAAAAGCACTGGAAAGTGGTTTAATTACTAGTTACTAAATTACTTTTTTTTCCCCTTGAAGTTTCAAGAGTTTATTTATTCTTTTTAATGTAGTTAGCACATGAAATAGGGCAGATACCATTCACCAGTGTATTATACTTTAGCAAATACCTAAACTCCATGAAATGCTGCTATTGAGAAGAAATTAATTAATGAATATTGCTTACATAAAGTAATTTTTTTTCTTTAAAATTATGATTGGAAGTAGATTTGAGGCATTGTCACTGCATTTTAAATTAAACAATGCAATTCCTTTCTGAAGTGCTGCAGTCTGTGATTAAAAAAATAATCCTTATTTTTATATTTCATTAGTACCATCTATGACTGAAAGGCATGGCAGGTTTTGGGTGGTTTTCTGCTATCTATGTTGTGAGCATCTGTACAATTCAGCATGTTGATCTTTGGAAAATATGGCATCTACCTAATACTACTCTATTGGGGGAGCTGGAAGTTTCATGAGCATTTTAATCAAACTACGGTAAAAATAAGAAAGCAGAGATGAGCTGACAGAACTGTGGTTCCTTCTTTTTTTTTTCCTGCACAGCAGCTTGAGATCAAGTATCATACAAACAAAGTACTTCATTATTGTGTGTCAGAGGCTTAGGCTTAAACATTAGAATGCTTCTTCCAGTGACCTTGTTATAGAAGCTGTGAACTGAAATGAAAGAAAAGGTTATATGTATTTCTGTGGTTTATTTTTTTACTAGTCACACAGCAAAATCATAAAATTGTTGTAAAAGTTCAAGATGCCATTAGGGAAAAGATGGTAAGAGATTAATTGGGTTTTATTCTTGATGAAAAACTAAGACAATGTTTGAAATGATTAAAAAAAAATCATTGTTGAATTTTCAAGCTTGCAATAATGTCTTAGTTGCCCTTTCTGAGACCCGGTGTATTGTGCCTTGACTATCTCCAAGGAGATGTAGGCAAGGTTCTGTGTTTCTTTTTTTTCCTCTGTAGAGCAATAAATTTAATAGCTCTCAAGTGTAAATGGGTAACAATGCTCTGTCCTATTCTGAGATTTGGAATAAAATACTTAACTTTCTAAAATACAAACCAGAAAAAGTGTCTGGTGAGACATCCATGACAGCTGAAATCTGCTAAGAAATACAACAATTCTACCATTGTGAATAATTCTTATTTTTGAAAGCACATCTACGAAACTGTTTGCTACAATGCTGTATTACTGGGAGGCCTCCCTTGTTGTTCCATTTATTAGTATCTGAATTAATTTCATGACTACCATTTGCCACCAATGTATTAAATTCCCTATTATTGCTGCAATTTGTTTGTAGAAGATTTTAATTTATGGGTTATTGAAACTTGCTTTTGTTGCTAAAGTACTTGAGCTTCTCAGTTCTGTTCAGTACATGATAGTATTTCTCAAACTCTGCATTTCAATTAGAAAAACACTTAATTCTCATAAAAGAAATAGTAAATGATAGAGTGGAAAGCATCTTCTGTAGAAAAAAAAATTAAAAAAAAAAAAAGAAGAAAGAAGAAGAAGAAAGAGAAAACCCACCACTTTTTTATATTGTTTCCTGCTGTGGCACAGACAGCACAGTGTTTGGTGCTGAGAGATTGAGTACCTCTGTTTTATGGAATTACAGTCAAAGTCCTTCTTCAAACATTACACAGGAAACTTCACTGCAATAAAAAAGCTCAACCTTGTTCCAAAACTTTACACATTGACTGCTTTCTTATGCTGTTTTCAGGGCTATCCCATCTTACCTCCTGTGAAGCTAGAAAGGTAGAATACTCCATCTCCTTCCCTCAGAAACCGCAGCTTGAGGGAAGGAAATTTGGTTTATTTCACTGTCTGATGCTGATAATTTCTATGTGCTTCAGAGAATTAAATAGTTCAGTTCAGTTGCTAAAGACGCTGATTATCTCATCACTATCCAGCCCCCAACAGTGATGGAATGCAAGTTCAACTTCTGGGCCTCAGGTGCTCCTGTTACTCAAAGACATGTTACAGTTCTCCTCTCACTGGGGGCACTGGCTGTGCACTCAGCTGTCTATGGATACTACCTACCCCTTTTGCTGTGCATGAAAGCAGAAGAAATAAGGATATGAATGTGGTGCTTGAGCTGAAGGAAGCACAGCTGTGACATTTCCATTTTCAGAACAGATAAAAACTGACTCCAAGTGAATTAACAGTCTCTTCCTCTACATGAATGCAATATGAATAAATAGAAATATACTTCCCCCTCCCTGAATTTATCACTGAACAAATTTAATCATGCATCTCATCCACTCACCAAACATGAGTATTACAGTGAAAGAAAATTGTCTTCTCGGGAAGTAGTTGAATCTCAACCATCTATGAAAGAGAACATTTACAGAAGAGAAGAGTTGTATGCAGGTGATCTTGCATAAAGATGGAACAACAAAACACTATGCAGTCAGAAATGGAACTCTGGATGTGCACCCAGTCTTGGGCAAAGGAGACTATAATTAAACTTTGTATTGAAACACAGTGAGTTTGTAAAATGAAACAGAAACATTCTGTGTTGATCATAGTCTGCTTTAATTATAGAGAAAGTATTTGTGAAAAATGTTTGGACATTCTAACAGGGAGCAAAATGACTCATTTCTTTTCAGTTCAGTTCTAATTCAGACTCAATTAGAAGAGAAATTATTTGGATTCAATGCCAGTCCAGGCCAGTTACAGTTTTATCAGGACATTTCCAAGTTGCTGCTGTGTAATCAGTCTGCATTAGAAAATGTAACATCTGAGATCAAGAAAACCAATATAATTCCCACTTCCAAATTTATCACTGCAGTGTAGTCACTATTGTCACTTTATCCCTGTCTTTAACTTGTCTGGTAAGAGCATGGATTTGGAGACAGTTAAAAACCCATACTTTTCTTGAAACAAATGCTAGTGTCCTGATCTTACTTAGGCTTAGCAAAATGACCACAGCCCTACTGCAGGAATCTGTGGAGTGTGATGAATAGTGCCTGTTGTAGTGAGAATCAGATCTTGGTAGCGTTGTTCATGCCAGCATGAGCTGGAGCAACAAACTCAGGTATCTGAGGATTTCTGCTGACTGTTCCCCCAAGTACCAGGCTGGCACACAGGCTCTTTCAGGAATTGGTTCAGGTTGGAGAAATAATGGTTAGATTTGGCCTTATTACATCCAGGTTTGCTTTGTGTCCTCTTTTTAAATGCGCTTATTTTATCAGTAAAATATTGATGTTGCATTTATGCTGCATTGCATTGGTGTTCTGCTAGTAAACAGCATTATAAAGAAACACCTCTCTGCATGTGTAAGTATTCTTAACTGGATGCACAGTCTCCCAAACTGTGCTAGGTTGACCACTGCTCTTTTAGTAGCTGGAAGGCTGGCCATGTAGGTGCATTTCTGTCTATGTCTAAATAGTAACCCTGTGAATATCAATCTGTATGCAAAAATTCTTACGCAGATAAAATTTTGTCCTGTGGCAAACTCTGATTTAATTTTGTGGTTGCAAGAGGGCATATTCTAATTCATATGATCAAATATGTTGGGAACAGAGAAATCCACTGAGCCAGCTCAGACAGCTCTAGCTGTCTGCCACCATTGCTAAACTATACCTTCATCAGCAACAGTGACTAGTTTTTCTGCATCTTCCCTGTCCTTCTCAGCTGTTCAGAACATTCCAAAACAATGATAATTTCATCTTCGAAGTTGTAATTTTGGCATGGGGATTAACTAGAATTACACATTGTGAGTACTTGCACTCCTTTTCTGAGAACATCTATGGTGAAGTTTGTTTGCATTATGAAACACAGAGGGAAAGGAGAAATGTAATTTTACATTTAGGAAATGTTCTTGTCCTGTTCCAGGCTTCAACCATGAGCTCACACCGAGTGAGCAGCACAGGAACCCTGCAATGGGAATGCAGCATTGTAGTTACAACCTTCTTCTAGCTACCATCCTTACCCTACCTAGTCAGCAAGATGGAGTAGAATTTTGTGAAAGATAGGTATGGGCAGGTGAAAGATAGAGGAAGTGCAGGTGATAGCAATCATGTCCCATATGCTTACAAAATGGACTAAGCCAAAGAACTGAGGAATAGCTTACTAAAGACAGTTCATCATGTTCCTGCAGAACTGCACACTTCTCTGTTACCGCCAGAAAGAGTTCAAATACACTCTGGTGCTTTTCTCTTGCTTATATTTTCTACTGGAGAAATAATAGTACCAATCAAGTCTTGTTTCCTTAATGGTTGTTGTCATTATATCTCATAAATATAACAAAGAGAGGAAGTGATTTGTTTTACATATTGTGAGCTGTTAACATCCTTTGCTTGTCAAATTCTGCGGTACTATAGATGGGCTGTCACTCCATATTAATTTGCCCCTCAGCAAAACAAAGGTACATGCTGTACTAAGTGTAAAAGCTAAAGTGACAGAGTCCTTTATACAGCTAAAAGAAACACATCCCTGTCACTTTGAAATCAGCAAGCGTTCTCTGGTGTTATTTTACAGGTATCTCAAGGAGGTTAAAGGAGGAAGTGAGAGGGAGAGCAAGCTCAATGACTTTCCTTGCATATATATGTATCTATACTGATTTTAACCTTGCCCATAGAAGGTTGTGCATAAAATTATTTCTTCAGAGCAGCTGTCTTCAGAGATTTTAATTAACATAGATGGAGAGTGCCATAGGAAAAAAAAAAAAAAAAGTTCATTTTACCTTAATTGGATTAAGATAAATCTCACGCATACTGCAAGGGTGAGGTTTTGCTAAACTACAAACTGCTGGGTTGACAGAAAGGGATTAATTTATGTGCGTCTTGTCAGGTTGTTGACTAATAATGTATTGATCCTATCTGTAAGATATGCAGAGTGTCTGTCAGAAAGGAAGACTCTCTAGAATTGAAAATTGCTAGCATCTCTGACATGATCAAAGCTAGATTAATGCTATTAAGCGGCAATAAGTACGCTGCAGCATATATCAGATGCAGAGTTTTATGTCACGTCTTGGAGCAGACACGATAATGCAGCATAACACCCAACTTCAGCAATGAGTGACTGATTTCTGTAGTTCATGAATTTTTTCCTGCTTTTCTATGTGTTGCTGCAGACATATTGAACTACTACAGTTTAATCCCAGAGGAGCCTGCAGGTGGTATTGTCCTTGCATTGAGGAGTTATTAAATTCTTAAGGTCACCATAAAAAAGGTTCCATTAAATTGAGTTAATAAAAACATTGGGCAAAGGTTTGCAAAGAGTGCAGGTGTCAAAGCCTTGGGAATTGGACTGTCTTTTATAACATCAAGCTAAAAGAATATTTTAAAACACACAGCAATATGAAGGTGCTAGAAATGCTGCTTCTATGAAGTTTGGGCTTGGGTGGAATGGGGGCACCCATATTTTGAAGGAAATGTCTTAGTTGATATTCATATATTTCCAGAAGGGATAGGCTTTAGCAGTTTTCATTGATGAGAGCTTTAAACTTCTTACAAAGAAATACTAACTCTTCCTTTTGTTGTTTTCTTCACATATGTATGCACAGAGAGACACAAAGATAAATAGGTGTACATAAAAATGTAGATTAGGATATAGATCCATGGGTGATCTGTTGTTAACCCCTGTTTTGTACTTAACAAGGACGACCGAGTCTGCTGTTTTTCCAGTAACACTAAGATATGCTGAATGTTTATGTCTCAGTGAGTTTCCTGAAGAGTAGGATTTAAAATAATATAAAGCTGATTTCTTTTTATTTCTGAGGCCTCTGATGAGAAAAAGGATCCAGCTGCACTTCTGCTTTTTAATGTGTTATGACTGATGGCTTTTTTCCTTTAATGTTGGCATGAGATTCCTTCTCCACCAAGACAAACAGCAAAGCCTTCATTTACTGCAGTAGAACCCAGATTCCAGGCAAGAAAATGTGTGTGCATTTGCTGAAATATTTCATTGTGCCTTTCAAATGAATACCTGATGCTATTTTCAGCCTCAAAATATATTCAGCTCCATACTTTAGCATGATGAATTAAAAACTTTGCTTCATTTATTGGGCAGCAAATGAAGTAAAAAGAAATTGCTATATTAGCAATTAATTTGGAAACAATCTCTCTAAGGCTTTAGTTCTGCATGACAGGACATGAAATAAATTACATATTTAATTATAGAAAACAATTTTTAAAAAAAATCTGCTGGATATGAGTTGTATAGGACAGTTTTCAGTCAGCACCTGCTTCCTTAACAAGCATGGCAGAATTTCATTTATTTGCAATATAAGCTATGTATAGCATATATATACACGTGCTTATATGTGTATGTGCATATATTGAAACATCTTAGCATATATAATAAGTGGGGGTCTATTTTAGAAGATCTAGACTGTGTGCTATATTAATCTGCCTGTTTGCTTATTAGAGTTTGAGAGGTTATAAACATCAGGTATAAAAAGGATAGAAATTCTGCTCACAAACAGAAGCATCAAATTCCAGGATTGGTATATGACTTGTTACAACATGTAAATGTCAAGCATAGCAAACTCTCTGTTGTTTAATGACTGTGGGAATTGATGAATGGCATGTTAATAATGAAAATGGATATAAATAACATAGGAATAAATAAAATACAAATCAGAAAGGTGTTACCGGACCCAGTTGGACAGACTCGATATTGCAGTTTCTATGACTTCTAAACTCAGGAGTAATACCCTAATTTTTCATATATGTTGTTAAAAGGATGGGTTTTCATCTGCTCTCTGCTTACTCATGGAAATGTATCCGTTTAGCTCTTCTCTTTAGGTATAACCTCATATTAATTCAGACTGTTTAAGACTGAAATAACATTTTGACATTCTTTCTACATCCGCAGTCACAAGTGCATATATCTCAGAAACTTCTACAAGCTATTAATTCTCTTGTGAGATTCAGAAAGCAAAAGTAGCAATTATTAAAGACACCATATGGCAGGTGCCTTTAAACTCCAGGGTGACACTAAAGCATATGACTTTGGCTCATTATAAGTATTTTCTAGGTTCTTCTTAATTGCTCTAGTAATTAAAATTCACCAAAACCTGTGAAGATGCCAAACAATTAGATAGTAGATTCCTAAGTCGCGTACCACAATACTGCATGCAATGAAAGGTCTGTATGTTTACAACTTTGAATGAAGTTACTTAGTCATCTGTATGATGACAGGGATTTGTTTATTTTCATTGTATTTTGTCTGCTTTTTGCATTAGTTTTCAAATGAAGAAATTATATGTTTGAGTATTCAGGTGAAATGTAAGTAAAGCTAATGGAACACTGAATGCAAGAGTCCTGTGCAACACACAGAATCATAGAATAGAACCGTAGAATGGTTTAGGTTGGAAGGACCTCAAAGATCATCCTGTTTCAACCCCCCTGTGCCATAGGCAGGAACATCTCCCACTAGAACAGGTTGCTCAAGGCCTCATCCAAGCTGGCCTTGAACACCTCCAGGAACGGAGCAGCCACAACCTGTTCCAGTGTCTCACCACCCTCACTGTAAAGAACTTCCTCCTAACATCCTGTTTAAATCTCCCCTCTATCAGTTTAAACCCATTACCCCTCATCCTGTCATTACAAGACCTTGTGAATAGTCCCTCCCCAGCCTTCATGTAGGCCCCCTTCAGATACTGGAAGGCTACTATAAGGTCTCCTCAAAGCCTCTTCTCCAGGCTGAAGAGCCCCAACTCTCATGGCCTGCCCTCATAGCAGAGGTGCTCCAGACCTCTGATCATCTTTGTGGCCCTCCTCTTCATTTTCTCCAAAAGTACCATGTCCTTCTTGTGCTGGGGGCTCCAGAACTGCACACAGTACTCCAGGTGGGGTCTGATGAGAGCAGAGTAAAGGGGGAGAATCCCCTCCCTTGCCCTGCTGGCCATGCTTCTCTTAATGCAGCCCAGGACACAGTTCACTGTCAGGGCTGCACACGGACACTGCATGCTCATGTTGAGCTTTTCATCAACCCAGACCTCAGGTCCATTTCCTCAGGGCTGCTCTCCAGGCATTCACCACTCAACCTGTATTTGTGTTTGGCATAGTACATAGATTGTACTTATCAAAATTATGTCAATAGTCAACAGTAATGAGAATTCCATCTCTGCTTGGTGAAGAGCTTGAAAAGGTTTCATTTAAATGTTTTAAGGATAGTTTTAAAAGACTTTGAAATCACAGAATAACAGCATGTCAAGGGGTGGAAGGGACCTTGAGAGATCATCCAGTCCAATCCCCCTCCCAGAGCAGGATCACGTATACCAGATCACACAGGAACACATCCAGTCAGGTTTTGAATATCTCCAGAAAGAGACACTCCACAACCCCTCTGGGCAGCCTGTTCCAGTGTTTGGTCAGTCTCACAGGGAAAAAAATTCTCCTCATGTTTAAATGAAAGTTCCTATGCTTCATGTTCCATCCATTGTCCCTTGTCCTGTCATTGGACATCTTTTCCTACCATCTTTTCTTCTGTCTGATATTCATCAAAGCCACTGGTGTTGAAAAGTAACTTCAGGATGGGAGAGTGAGAAGGGTATATTAAAGGTGGGGTTTGAACAGTTTTGACTGAAATGTGAAGACTGTATTTCTAGTAAACAGATATTTTAGTATATGGAATTGAAT
This sequence comes from Psilopogon haemacephalus, assembly GCA_013396835.1. Taxonomy (NCBI): domain Eukaryota; kingdom Metazoa; phylum Chordata; class Aves; order Piciformes; family Megalaimidae; genus Psilopogon; species Psilopogon haemacephalus. The sequence continues at coordinate 244,069 of VWZI01002205.1, forward strand.
TCTTAAATACAAACCTTCTAAATGGGTAGTGGTAGTAGAGATTAAGTAATACCCTTGAGGACCAGTTATATAAAAAGTATAATCTGAAATGCATGGCAGCGTAGCCATTGTAAATTGCCTTTCAATAGAAGGTTTAGTTATTATGCGATTAATCAATCCTGACTGTAAGGAAATTAAAGGAATAGTGTAAACAGAAGAAAACACAGATCTTTCTTAAAGGCAAAAGGAAAGAATTATAAATAACTAAGCTTTTAAGAGGTTTACAATAGAAATAAAAATATTTTATTACCACCAAACAGACCTCTAACCCTTCAATTGAACAGGAAACATAAAAATGGCATTATGGAGCTAAACAGTCCATTTAGAATGACTGTATCTATAGCCCAGATACTGTTTGCACCCAGAAAATGAGGAATCTCTGATTAGTAGTGAGTTGGGGAGATACAGTGCAAGTATCTTCTCTTTTTTGTAACATTGCATAACTGTTTTCCAGAGTACCACCTAGGTGTTGCAAGCCTGAGACTACAGTTTCACTTTCTCATTCACTGCATAATTTGTGAAGTTACCTCTGCTTCACCCTTGTTCAAGTATTTTTACCCCTGAAGAGAAGAAAATAAATAAATAAATAAATAAACAAGTAAACAAATAGATCCTCTTGGGAGAAGAACCTAATGAATAAG
>VWZI01002205.1:244786-260390 GCA_013396835.1 Psilopogon haemacephalus
GTGCTCTCCTAGCTCTTCCTTTACTGTCATCTGGATTTCTTATTCTTCTGGTATTGATCCCATCACTGTACATATGTTATTGTCTCCCTAAAGTCATTGAGTCTCTACAGTCCCCTCAGTCATAAAATCGGAATCATTTGGACTCTGATTTTTATGATTCTTCCCTTCAAACTATAGCAGCAGACCTTTAACTGACCTTCCATCCATGTTCTATAATAAAGACAGGCTTGTAATAGCTTCTGTACAAAATTACCCTCCTGTAAAATAGAACCTGAATCTCTGTGAAATATGCAGCATGTCTGTGAAAAATATGGTTTGGAACTGTAGACTGTCTTGGAATGTCTGTGCAGTCAGAGACCTGGGAGGGCTACAGGGCAAACAACATTGTGATGTTTTCTAAAGCATGTATTCTCAGTTTTGTAAGCTTGAGGCTCCTTCAGCCAATGCCACCATGGAGCAGCTGTAGTTTTCAGACCTATTGATACAGAGATCAGGTTGTATTGTTTCAGCTGGGGAGAAAGCTTGGAACTAAGAATGTAGTAAAACCATCAGAATTGCATGTAGTTTGTCCTAGTGTGTAGGTGATGTTCCTGTGGTCCTACTTTTCATGAACTCTTGTGAGGTTTCATTGTTTGTTTTTTTTTTTGTTCATGTTTTTTGTGGGTTTGTTGTTGTTGTTGTTGTTTTGTTTGTTTTCCAGGGTTTTTTTGTTTCTGGTTTGGTTTTTATTTTATTTTATTTTTTAAGAGAAATTATGATTATTCAGAGAAGAATGGTGCAGGATGCCATGGGAAAAAACTCTGGAAGGAAGGGGGTCCAGAAAAGCTGGTCAGTGTTCAAGGATCACCTCCTTCAAGCCCAGGAGCATCCTGAAAAAAAGGGAAGGCAGGTAATAATGCCAGGAGGCCTGCATGGATGTATAGAGAGCTCCTGGACACACTTAGATGCAAGAAAGCCTACAGAGAGTAGAAGCAAGGATAGGTAACCTGGGATGAATATAAAGAAATTGTTTGTGCAGCCAGAGACCAGGTTAGGAAAGCAAAAGCATAGCTAGAATTAAAACTGGCTAGGGACATTAAGGGGATCAAGAATTTCTTCAGATATATCAGTGAGAAAAGGAGGACTAGGGAGAATGTGAGGCACTCCCACAAGGGGAATGGAGAGCTGGTAACAAAGGATATGGGTAGGCTGAGGTCTTCAGCGGCAAGGGCTCCAACCACAATGTCAAAATTCTAGAGGGCAAAAGTAAGGACTGGGAGAGGGAAGATCTGGCCACTATAATTGAAGATCATGTTCATGAGCACCTAAGGAATCTGAATGTGCACAAGTCCAATGGGCCTGATGAGATCCACCCACGGGTCCTGAGGGAACTGGCAGATGAAGTTGCCAAACCGTTGTCCATCGTATTTGAAAGGTCATGGCAGACTGGTGAAGTTTCTGCTGACTGGAAAAGGGCAAATACAACACCCATCTTCAAGAAGAGAAACAGAGATGACCCTGGGAACTACAGATTGTTCAGTCTCACCTCTGTGCCTGGCAAGATCATTGAGCAGATCCTCCTGAAGGCGCTGCTAAGGCAAATAGAAAGCAAAGCAGAAATGATTGGAGGTAACCAGCATGGCTTCACCAAGGGCAAATCATGCCTGACTAATTTGGTGGCTTTCTATGATGAAGTCACAGCAGCAGTGGACAAGGGAAGGTTAAACTGATGTCATCTACCTGGATCTGTGTAAGGTGTTTGACTCTCTCCCACATGACATCCTGGCAACCAGACTGGAAAAACTCAAACTCAATGGGTGGAGTACTTGCTAGATAAGGAATTGGCTGGATGGTGGCATGCAGAGAGTGGTGATCAATGGCACAATGTCGACCTGGAGACCTGTGACAAATGGCATCACTCAGGGGTCAGTGCTGGGACCAGTGCTGTTTAACATCTTTGTCAGTGACATGGACAGAGGAATCGAATGCACCCTCAGCAAGTTTGCAGATGACACCAAGCTGTGTGGCACAGTCAACTTTCTGGAGGCCAGGGATCCATCCAGAGGGACCTGGACAGGCTGGAGAGGTGGGCCCAGGCCAAGCTCATGAAATTCAACAAGGCCAAATGTAAGGTCCTACACCTGGGTGGGTGCAAGCCCAAATGGGTGACCAATGTATGGAGAGCAGCCCTGAGGAAAAGGACCTGGGGGTCTGGGTTGATGAAAAGCTTAACACAAGCCGGCAGCATACGCGTGTGGCGCAGACAGCAACTGTGTCCTGGGCTGCATTAAGAAAAGCATTACCAGCAGGGAAAGGGAGGTGATTCTCCCCATTCTCCCCCTTTACCCTGCTCTCATCAGACCCCACCTGGAGTACTGTGTGCAGTTCTGGAGCCCCCAGCACAAGAAGGACATGGTACTTTTGGAGAAAATGAAGAGGAGGGCCACAAAGATGATCAGAGGTCTGGAGCACCTCTACTATGAGGGCAGACCATGAGAGTTGGGGCTCTTCAGCCTGGAGAAGAGAAGGCTTCAAGGAGAACTTATAGTAACCTTCCAGTATCTGCAAGAGGCCTACTTGAAGGCTGGGGAGGGACTATTCGCAAGGTCTTGTAATGACAGGACAAGGAGTAATGGCTTTAAACTGCTAGTGGGGAGATTTAAACAAGATGTTAGGAGGAAGTTCTTTACAATGAGGGTGGTGAGACACTGGAACAGATTGCCCAGAGAGGTTGTAGCTGCTCTGTTCCTGGAGGTGTTCAAGGCCAGGCTGCATGAGGCCTTGAGCAATCTGTTCTAGTGGGAGGTGTCCCTGCTATGGCACAGGGGTTTTGGAACTGGATGATCTGTGAGGTCCCTTCCAACCTAAACTATTTCATGATTCTATGATTCTAGAAGAATGCTAAGGTGGAAAAATATTAAATCTTCAATTATACTTTAAAAACTTATTTACTAGATCATTCAATCAGACTTGCTCACAATAAACCACCTGTTCTCTATTCAGTTTAGCAGCTGGACTATATCACACATACAGCTGCTTTTGGTTGTGAAATTGCTGTCATGCAAGTCTAGAGCTATTTCCTCACAGCTGTTGAAGGAACAGAATTTTTAAACAGAATATTTTTATTTTACCATATTTGAGGCCCTTTGACTAAAGGCCCTTATGGATGTTCCAGTCCAACTTTACAGGGTCATAGGATATTAGGGGTTGGAAGGGACCTCTTAAATACTGCATTCAGTTTTGAGTTCTGCAGTTTAAGAGGGACTCTTGAGAGAGTCCATTGGGGAAAAGGAAATGAAATATAAAACCCAGCAACACATGGGTAGCTTAACAATTCTGCTTTTGAAAAGGTCAAGTGAACTAATCTCAATGTGCCCCTGTGGCCAAGAAGGCCAAAGAGATCCTGGGGTGTATTAAGAAGACTGTATCTAGCACATCAAGGGAGGTTCTCCCCCTCCTCTGCTCTGCCCTGGGGAGACCTCGTCTTGAATACTGTGTTCAGTTTCAATTCAGTTTAAGAGGGACAAGGAACTGCTGGAGAGGGTCCAGTGGAGGAGTACGAGGATGATTAGGGGACTGGAGCAGTGCCTTATGAGGAAAGGCTGAGTGACCTGGGGCTTTTTAGTGTGGAGAAGAGAAGACTGAGAGGGGATTTAATAAATGTTTATAAATATCTAAGAACTGGGTGTCAGGAGGGAGGGGACAGGCTCTTCTCACTTGGTCCTTTTTAATAGGATAAGGAGTAATAGATATAAGTTGCAGGAGGTTCCACCTCAACACAAGGGGGAACTTCCTTACTGTAAGGTCCACAGAGCACTGGAATGGGCTCCTGTAATGGAGGTATAATGAATTAACGTGAGATGGTATTAAAAATAAAATATATATATTATTTATTAATTTTCAACATTCAGGAGTCTCACTGCCCCAAACATTAACTTTAATAATGATTGGTTCTTCACAAGGTCATGGAAACATTATAAAAAGGAATAACTAGGTCTAGAAAAAAATAACTAGTAATAATACAAATATTTAAACTCAAACTGGAAGAGAAGGTTCTTGCAGCCAATATACCACTTGTCCACTAGATGGACTCAAGGAGATCCTTTCTGCTTTAAGACAGAAGGCTAGGATTCAATTACATTCAATTACAGAGTTTTACTAAAGAGGCTTTGACTATTTACTCAAAAATATTAGCTCCCAACTCATAGGGCTAGCTAGAGCTTCAGACAGCACCCAAACACTTTCAGGGAGTTCTGTTGATGCCTTGTCAGCCTGATTCTTCCCAGGCTCTATCAAGGATGCTGGGGAAAGGAGGCAGATGATCTCTGACCTTGTCCTGATTTCTCTGGATGATCTCTGTGCCCCTTCCAGGGCTCCTTGTCTTGGCAAGCATAGGCAGGATGTCTTGCAATGTGCAGTTTTAGCACAATGTCACACTCACTATGCAGGCCTATCACGTGGAGATATTTGGTGCCTACTCGTGGTAAACTCAAGGCAGGCAGTTTCCAGGCAATTTAGGCCCAAAGAATCAGGGCTTCTTATTATGCAGCTTAGCATAGCATAATGCTGCAGAAGGCAGTGTCAGAATCACTGCCAAAGGCAGAGAGCAATGGCAGCAGACAGCAGCAGCAGCAAGCAAGCATGAGTAGAATGGCAGGGCACATTGTTACCTGGTCATCTCTTTTTATCAGTACGGCCTGAGACTAATGGGCCTTTGGACATAGAATAGCCAATCAGAATGGCAGTTAGTCAACCTTGACCTTATTAGGTGAAGTCATAGGCTTGCTTTACCCAAATTTGGGAAAACATAGGCCTTGCACGAGTCAGGCACAAGCCAAGTCTTTGTACCTTGTTTACCACAGGATGTAAACAGGAGTAAAATAAGTCTCAGAAGGCAGAGTCTTTAGACTTGATGGCTCCAGGTTCTTGTCCTCCTTCCTGTGGTTGCTTCTCCCTAAAACTGTGAGAGGGAGAGCAGAAAGACATGTCTGGGCAAGGCAGGGCATGTTCAAGTGTATTTTGGCTTATTCAGGTTTACCACGACAGCCCCCCAGAGTGGTTGTGGAGTCTCCTTCACTGGATACTTTCAAGGCCTGTCTGAATGCATTCCTCTGTTACCTGAGCTAGCTTGTATGGTCCTGCTCTGGCAGGGAGGTTGGACTCGATATCTTCCAACCCCTAACATTCTGTGATCCGGTGACCTCGGAGTCCAGTCAGCAGTCAAAGCTCTGATGGTTATTCTTTTCAATTTAAAAGTAAGATATGTAACCAGTTGCTAGCATGCATTCTGTAAATTTACCACATAAACAGAAATGACAATTTGACATTTTTCTTGCATGAATTTTGTTTTAGCAATGTGGTACATTTATTAGCTGATAAGTTTGGCATTCATGGCAGATTGTTGCCTTTCTGTTTTCTGGAGGTTTCTGTCAAGGTATTTTCTATGTCCCTATTAATCTCACATATTTGCAAAGTCTATAGGTTAAAACATTTGTTCTTATTTCACATCTCTGTACAACTTTCAAAAAGGAGAGTAATGAATTTCCTGTGTTTTTGGGGCAGTCACTGAATTCCCCTTATGTATCAAAAAAGTCTAGGTTTTCTAGATGTTAACACTGGGACATGGCTTTATGACATCATTTGCTTGCCCCCATAGACTTAGGATACCAGCTTATAATGAGCAGCAGTGGAATTTTCATATGTCATACTGATTTCATTTTGGGGGAAGCATTTGTGGAATGTCATACAGCAGAATTTAACTGTAACCTAAAAATTCAGTATGATCTGTTACTAAGCCCATTTTGGACGTGCTTCCACTTAGAAAATCATGAACTAGGATGTGTGGTTTCTTATTATCCAACTACTGTTATTACCAAACATTAAATTAGATACTTCTTTTCTTCTGAGCAGAGCATATTTGCCTTGTTTTACAAATGGGGAAATATATTGCTAGAAATACACTTACTTTTTCTAAGCCAAAGAGAAATACTTCAGCAGATGCAGCAGGAGATTTGTTAGAGTAGTTCCTCTGTGATCTCATTCTCTTAAATTTTCTTTGCTAAAAATTTCCTTTGCTTTATTTTTTGGTTAATGCTACCCTCTTAAACATGCAGGTATAGTTAACTTTCTGTAATTCGTTAGATTTTGCTGCATATGTTTATGGAGAAAAAACTGGCCCCAGTGAGTGTTTTTGTGATCTTTGAGTGTGCCATAGTAGAACCTTGCTTACTTGACTTAAGAGTGATGGGATTCTATTTTCTTCATCTCATCTCCAGCTTCCATATTGTTGGTAGATACCTTCGCCAGTACTAATTGTGTGTCTTGTACCACTGTAGCTTTCATGTGCTCAGATCTTCTAGCAGGCTTTTGATGATATGCTTCATACTTCTCTGAGTAATGACATAACTTCTATTTCTCTTTTTCCACTTCCTTGCTTTTATTTACTACTAAAGGCTTTATTACCAGAACAAGAGACAAGACTACTTTGAAAATATTTTTTAATAGAAAAAGGACTGCATTTGCTGTGTAAATGTGAAGGCCAGACCTTGCCACAGATATCTTTGAGTCAAAGAGCAGGACTAACTAAACAGTGGAAGAAATAACTGGAACATGAAACTGTGAAAATGAAACTTCTGTAATTTATGGGAAAATCAGTTACAATTTATATTCCTTGCTATGGATCATGTGTGGCCCATAGAGATTGGAAAGGAGGAAAAATAAACCCTCCCAAATTAGAATTTCAGATAATCAGGGGAAAAAGGGCAGTTTGAACATAAAAAAATACTTTAAGTTCCCCTACTGAATCTTCAATGTAGTTTCAGAATAAGACTTTCTGTTTATTCTAACAGCCTCATGAGAGCTCATAGCCTTGCAAAAAGTAGTAAATGGCAGAGACTTAATCAGCAGCCAGCAAGTCTGTCAGATATAGTTACTCCTGTCCTGACCTGCAAAATGTCTAATCTGACACATCCCTTGGCAGTTCTCAATGTCCAGCCTTTTCACACCTGTAATTCTGCTTGCTATGCTTGCCATACATTATATTGACACATGGAGCAAAACCAGAATAGTTCTTTACTGGAGTGATGAAAGAAGCCATTGTCTGTGGTAACATGGCAGTGGACTTGCTAATTCAGGAGATTGCTTTCATGTTCTGTATTCTTAGTTGGTGGGATGTTGGCTTCATCTTGGTGTATTCTGAGTAGTGATCTAACAATTTAGGTGGTAAAGCACAGACTAGCTCCACCCGCCTCCTTAAATTCAAGCCTATGAAAAATCTATTTCACATGGCCCAGAGCCAAATCTGTCCTTGCTGCATTGCTCCTCACTGCTTGAGTTCAGGCAATGACCCTACAGCAAATCCACCTCTCCTTGTTTTTTTCCAGCTTCAACTCCCTAACACCATTTTATTCCTTTACCCTGATCTCTCAACCAGCACCTGTTTCTAGAACTTCAGTTATTTGGCTCTTGCAGTGCTGTAAACCACTAACAGAACTGGCTAGAGAACAAGATAACCACTGCAGCTAGATGTCATTCACCATCTCTCTCTGACTAGTAAGTCTCTCCCTTCTCAGTGCTTTCAGAATGTGACTGTCTCAGATTTCTGCTTCTCCACAGGAGGGATCAGACCCATCCTCCCTGTCCATGATGTCACATCTTGCAGTCTATTTACTATTTTGTTTTGCTGCTTTGAAAGTCTTTGTCCTTGAGGTAAGAACTTGTTCTAATCTGTGGTGGGGATATTTAGGGAGTCACAGAACAGTAAGGGTTGGCACAATCCCAAGCCCAAATCCAGGCTGGGTGACCAATGTATGGAGAGCAGCCCTGAGGAAAAGGACCTGAGGGTCTGGGTTGATAAAAAGCTCAACATGGGCCAGCAGTGTGCACGTGCAGTCCAGACAGCTACTGTGTCCTGGGCTGCAGCAAGGGAAGTTAGACCAGCAGGGCAAGGGAGGAGATTCTCCCCCTTTACTCTGTTCTCATCAGACCCCACATGGAATAACGTATACAGTTCTGGAGCCCTCAAAACAAGAAGGACATGGAACTGTTGGAGAGAGTCCAGAGGAGGGCCACAAAGGTGATCAGAGGGCTGGAGGACCTCTGCTATGAGGAAAGGCTATGAGAGTTGGGGCTCTTCAGCCTGGAGAAGAGAAGGCTTTGAGGAGACATTATAGTAGCCTTCCAGTATCTGCAAGGGGCCTACAGGAGGGCTGGGGAGGGACTATTCACAAGGTCTTGTAATGACAGGATGAGGGGTAATGGGTTTAAACTGATAGAGGGGAGATTTAAACAGGATGTTAGGAGGAAGTTCTTTACATTGAGGGTGGTGAGACACTGCAAAGGGTTGCCCAGAGAGGTTGTGGCTGCTCCCTCCCTGAAGATGTTCAAGGTCAGGTTGGATGAGGCCTTGACCTGTTCCAGTGGGAGGTGTCCCTGCCTATGGCAGGGCATTGGAACTGGATGATCTTTGAGGTCTCTTCCAACCTAAACCATTCTATGGTTCTGTAAGCTTTGGTACTGCAGTGCAGTTGCAAGTGAGCCTCCTTTGAAAAGCACATGCTAAGGCCATAATATGGTTGTCAGTCATGGTATTCAAATAGTTTCCTTTGATCTCTTTAGGCCAAGATGCTTTTAAATGTTACATTAAAAATAAATAAAAATTAAAAAAAAGGATGAGAATACTGCAGAGCCTCTAACTGTTCTTCATCTGCTTCAGAACCACTGTTTTCTCTCTGTGACTTTTTTTGTTTGGTTTGGTTTGGTTTGGTTTGTGTTTTTTGGGGGATTTGAGTTGTGTTTTGCCTTGGGTTTTTTGTGTGTTTGTGAGTTCTGGGGTTTCTTGAGGGCAGGGTTTTTTGGGGTTTGTTTTTTGAGGTTTTGCAAATTGTACTCTAGCTCCTTTTGTCTTTGTGTCCTTCTGCTCTTGCCTTAGGCTCATCTTAGCTCTCCATATGGCAAGCAGTTCTTCACCTATTTTGCCAAGATAACTTTATCTCTTTTTCTGGATTACTCTTTAATGTACTCCTGTTTCAGAAAGTGAGTAGATAAGTGGATTGTTGCACAGAGATGCCAATCACTTGGACAACCAAAATGTATAACCTCAGGAGCTTTGCAGTTTTCCCTGATTGGCAGCTAAGATAACTCCCAGTTGCACACTTGCCCTCACATGGATCCCAGCAGGAGAGAGAAAGGAATCAGAAATATAAAAAAGTCAAGATAAAAACATACTAATAAGAAAAAAGAAAAGTAAACAAAACCCCCAGATAACAAAAGACTCACTAAAGCCAAGGGATTACAAAGGCAGTTACTACCTTGCACCAGAAGACTTAATGACAGTCATGTAACACACAAAGACCAATATTGCAGAAGTGGAAGCCCCAGCTCCAGGTTCGCTGATGTCTTTCCCTTATGTATTATTCCTGAGTTTATAGAATACTACTTTGATTTCAGCAGAGTATGAGGGGTGGGTGTGTGTGTAACAGTGGGGGTTATAGCTGTAAATAGTTTGGGTTTTGTGGAGTTTTCTGTACCATGCTAATGCTGATACTTGCGTCAGCCACTGCACACAGAAAATGGATCCTTGCCGTCATTCTTATCTATGTAAATGCTTGGCAATGGGGCAGCTGAACATTCAAGGAAGCTTGTTTAAATACATATTTTATGATTGGGCCTGAGTGTGATGTAATGCTGAATTCAGATGTTATTCCACTTATTTTGTGTCATTAGACTTTGTACTACAAGACTCCCAAAGGATTTCCGCACTCCTTACTGCTAAATTTAATCTGTAAGGCTTTTGTTTAGTAGGCAGCAATTTATTGACATTTTAGGTAACATATAAAGACACATTGAAAACATATCCATTGTAATAATTTTTTAATTAACCATTAAAACTAGTCAAATAACTGTTAAAACTACTTCTGAAATCAAGCTTTTATAAAACTAATTTTGAGTTGATAGTTGAATAATTTGGCCTAATAAGTCAGTCACAGTTGAGCAGTGTCCACACAGATATTAAATGTGGGATCTCTGGCTGGATCCTTCTACTCATGAATAAGTTGCTGTGTTGTTATTTTGTTTTGTTTTGTTTTCTAATTCCAATAAAGCCCTAGCAGACAGGCTTAGTTTCAGCAAGTATTAATGTCCAGGCACTTTATTTTGCTTTGAGGTATTGTGCAGAACACTACAGTTTTCAATTAATATAGATTGCCATGGTGTTTGGAGATCTTTGAAGACTACTGATTTTCTTTCCCCTTAAAAAATAATCATAATTAAAAAAAAAAATTCCTCTGTGGTGCTTTGGGTACTTTTGTGGAAAGGGAAATGATGTATCTGATAGCAAAAAAAATTGCTTTCTTGGGCAGATGATTCATTAATGCATTTTTTTAAATTTCAGATTTGACAATAAATTTTATTTTGATTCTCAACACCATAGTAAAATCCCAGAAGACCTTTACAGAAACAAGTATGAAACAAGTTAGCAGCTGTTATTAAGAGAACATGTCTGTTGCTTTAGCAAAATGCCAGAAGTTGATTGCAGACCAACTGGGGAAGACCTATGAGATCCTTCCAGTGTACACAAAAGGAATGAACCTATAATTAAATTACAGTTAAACACAGATGGTTATTTTACAGCAGGTGCTCAACTTTGAAAGTGTATCTGGTCTATTTTTGTTCCAACATGGTGCTTGGTCCCTGCTGGCTTTCTGGCATCATTTTAGAGTTAGATAAAAATATTCCTTTGTACACTTTTTGCTTTTGTTTTTGTTGGTTCCTCCCCTCCCTGGATGCAAAGCTATTAAGTGCAGTTATGTTTGAAAGGAAAGCTAGAAGAAAAACATGAAGCAGGACTGAATCATTGCACAGGGAAAAACACATATAAGATTATAAAATTGATCTCTGCATACCATTAATAAGATCTAGAGGATTGACATGTAAAATTAAATTAAGACCTCACAATTAGTAGTCATCAGAGTTGGAATAATCACTATGCAAATAAAACTAAATATGTCTTTTATTTGAATGCTGAAAAAGATCACATTAGATTGATAAATCATTACAAAGTGTATTTATATGCTTTATTTATGCATAATATCAATATTTCAAGGACTACCTAGCCTTCATATGTGACCTAAGTCAGGAAGATGTGAAAAATGATTCTTAGAACTACCTCAGTCCAAATTAGACTCATTCCCTTAAGCACTGCATGCTGAGATAGACATAACTTGCATGAAAACCAAATTTGATTTCATATTTTGATTTTAAATATGACCAAAATCTAGCTCACAGATAATGACATGTTCACAATAATGGCAAACTACAAAAACTGGTGCTGCAGAAATCTTGCCTTTTTGTGGGTGTTCAGATTGTGGAAGTAGGTCAATACTGACTGATGTTTCAGTGAAATTTTTGAAGCTATTATTACTGTAAAATTGTGCATTGAATTAGACTTTACAAGTTTGTTTTATCAAGGTGTTGCCCAAATAGTTCAGGTTAATGTTTCAACTTGGGTTATACTGATGAATAGCCAGAGAGCATCTGACTTGCTGTAGCCAGCCAGGTCAGCTGTTATAAATAAACCAGTGACAGAGAAGAGGGAGTTGCAGATTTAAGAGTGACTAGGCAGGCTTTCAGCTCATGTTTTTGATGCGCACCTTCACCTTCAAGCACAGAGTTAACTTCTGGAACCTGGAGACTGGAGAAATCTCCTGGGATGTCCAAAAAGTGAGAGAAATTTTGATGTCTTTACCACCTAAAGTGCTGCTGATCAAAGGGAGTCCACTTTACTTGGACAGTAAAATGGTTCTTTTATACATATGTACATACACACACATAGACACACTTCTAGATCTCTATCTCTTCTGTAGCAGAAATCTGTCTAAGCTATAGAAATTCATGGGAAAAATGTATTGTTATAATACATCTCTTTAGCTTGATTGCTTAACTAAGTAATGAAGATACTAGTGTAAGGAAAGCAATCCATTTGCAGTGGACAGATGATCACTTACAAATGCCCAACCTGTCACTTCTTTCAACAACAAACCCAGGAATTTGTACTATGACCAAGTGGGCAGAATGAGGAAATTTGCTGTAATAATTGTCTGAATATTTCCCATTCATCTCCTCTAGAGTTACTTTTCTTCTTTACAATAGTGATATCAGTCCTATCTTTGCCTACTACTCTCCATATTTTCCCTTTCACCCTTCAACTCTGATATAGCAGTGCAGACCATTCTGCTCTGTAGTGCTGCATACATACATTTTTGTTTGTAATATTTTCATCACACATCCTTTTTTTTTTTTTTTAATCTATCTGTAATACTGAGACAATGGGAATGGAGTTTTCCCTGTTACTTGTGAAATATGACAGTTTTGCTTGGGCATTAATGACACAAAATTCCATGTTATTTTTAAGATCCAGGATGAGTTGCAGGACTATGTTAGGATTAAATGAATAAAATACATTTTGAAATAATATTACACAACATTGACTTGCTGCACATTATTTCTAGCTGAGATTCACCTTCATCGATTTTAAATTAAAATTTGCTTAACCTTACTGAGGCAAACATTCTAGTTTCATCATAGGTCAACACAATAAAATGGAAAATGTAATGATAGCATGTTAGAGAAAATATTTATTACATAATAAAATACAAAGCCTTTTTTTTTTTTCCTTTTTAAGATCAATTCACATTCTTTGCTAATATTTGATCAGTCACACTGACACAGTGATTTACTTGGCCTTACTTCTGATGCATTCCAGCGAGGCTCTTGATTCTGAAATTATTTGTCTTTGAACTCACCGTGACCTATATTCAGTCTTCTGTGGTTGATGAAAATTACTCCTTTAACTTTCATTGCTGATGACTAAACCACCAAGAAAAGAAGTATGCACTGGCACATTTAATAGTGGCATTAAGTGAGTCTTAAAGTATTAATATGTAAGAACTTTTTCATCTTGTATACATAATGTTTCTGTAGTGAAGAGCAGCAGTTCAGGTTGCACAGGTATGCTCTGTGCACACATGGAGAAGGAGCTAGGAAGGGTAAGCTCCTGGGAAGTGAATGCACTGCCTACCCATGGCAAGGCCTCCTCCTCTAGCCTGCCCTCATTTAATGTTTCATTTGAAATGACTTTACTGTTAACTGTGTTTCAGACCTAAGCTGCCTTCCTCTGTAAAATGTCATAGCCTAAATTGACTGTTGCCCGTTAAGCCTGTCTTCTTTCTCTTTAATGTGCATTGTTGCCAAGCCTTCCACTTAGGAATTGGATCTGTCTCAGAAGGATGGTTTCCTGAGTAATTTTTAAAGGAACATTATACACAGTGCCATGCCTCTCAGCTGTAGTTAAACAGAATGAATAGATACATGAGAGACCAATCACCTTTCCTCTGTCTAAAGGGTTGTCTTCTGACAGGCACAGCAGCCAAAAGGACGAAACTCTTAGCAGCAGGAGGTTATCTACAGACTTTTTATATAGTTAAATTCTGTCATGTCACCAATGCTTGTTTACCAATAGGTTACATCTCACACTCTGCTTAGAAATATATTATACTTTGTCTGCTTTTTCTCTCTCCTTTCATACAGTAAGAGATTGTAGAGACACCCTGCAAGATGGGACCTTCAACATTCAGCATGAACTTACAGAAGAGCTACTCTAGAGGAATTTTTAAAATAGAAAGTTATTTCAGTACTTCTGCCTCTATCTTACTCTTGTGAAATGTTCAACTCACTTTATTATTATATTTTCTCCATTGTTGCCTTTAATTAAATTGTAAAGCTGTCATCTTCGTGTACTTGGCTCCCAAAGGGGGAATTATCGCTAGGCAAACTATTACTGACAGTATTGTCAGAAGAGAGATGTGGAGATATTATGTTCATGATAATAACAGAAAAGGAATTCCCAAAGCTGACTTTTAATGTGTATGCCATTCCCATTCAGACTGCAGGGCCCCTAGCTCAGTTCTTCTTCTGGGTAAAGAGAATGACAGTACAAGTTAATTTGGTCTGGTTTCTTAGAAGCAACAAACTTTCTCTAAATCAGCTCTAAAAAACCCACAGGTGGTCTGCAACCTTCTGTTTGAGGCCGCAGGGGGCCCGATATATGCTGGGCCAGGTATGACCACTTCTGCTTTTTAGTAGAAACAAAGCATGTTTTTCATAAGGGGAAAGAAGAAAAGCTATATTTAAACAATTGAGCTTCTCCATAAAAAGTAAACAAAAACTTTAAAAATCTAATTCTTGGTTGTTTCCCCAGATTTGAGATAATTAGACATAGCTTTAATATAGTTTTGCTTGTTTACTGGAGATAGGAGTGGTATTTTGAGAGGCATCAGAGAGCTGAATAACCACTGCCTGATTAGGATTCTTTTAGGAAACAGTTTGTCTGGGTATAACATGTGTTTTGAGGAAGCAGCAATTTCCAAATGGATTCTGGAGACATATGGGGTTATTTGTATGCATCATACTGAAATTTAGTTCATGGAAACAGGACAGGGTAAATACCCTCTCCTTTTCTATGTATTCCTGTGTTCCAAGTATGTTTGGGCCAAAAATGGAAACACATCAGATACACGAACCAAATAATTTATTGTCTTTTTATTTAAAACTATGATCAAAATCCATTACTGTATTCATTTCTGCTTCAGTTACAGTGATCCAGCTATGCACGAAATTATGCTAATTAGATCAATTAGGTACATTTAGAAGATGTAAGAGGGGAAAAAAAAGAATTGGCAGTGGTTTCTGCTTTTCAGTGTTATGCTCAACTTGCTGCTGCTCTTCAGGTCCAGGGGCCATCTCAGGACCACAGTTCATAGTCAGCAGCATGTAAGTGTTCTATGGGGAATGCCATGTTACTGATGAAGGTATCTTCCTCCTCCTCCTCCTCTTTGCTGGGGTGTTCATGCTGATCTTTAACTCTTTGTTTTCCAAAATACTCTATACCTCACTTTTCACTGGGCTCCGGGACTTGCCAACCCTGCGAAGCTGCAGGGTAGTGCAGAGCGGGGGACTGTCCAAAAGGCAGTGACGGTATAAAACCCAGGAGCCGTGCAAAAGATAAGAGCCATTCAAAACTGTGACGATCCTGGAAACAAGACACTTATTCAGAAGACAGGGCTCTGTAAACACAGGGAGCTTTTCCAGGTGGGAACCTTTCCAGACAAGAACTTTCAGGTGGGAACCATTCAGGCAGGAATTTCTCGCACCTTTTCCATTGCCTATTTATTCCTTTCTGGACAAGATGTTCATTTGCCAGTACACAGTGGGCGTGAAAACTCAGCCAATATCAGCTCAAATCCCTGCGTGGGCTGAAGGCACAAGCCTGAAAACCTGCGGAAAGGGCGCTCTGCTGTCCCCCCACGCAAGCTCACAGGGTGGGGGTGAGGAAGCAGTTTCACGCCTTCTTCTTCTCCCATACACCCACGGCGGGAAGTGGGGAGAGAGAAGGAAGGAATCTAGGGTGTCCGAGACAGAACCCAGTCCAGGCAAAGCAAACCTGGCAACTCCTGAGAACTGTTGTTAGCCAGTCACAAAGCCTGTGGCAATGGCATACTGTAATGAGACTACAGTATAGGTTTGAACTATGATAGAATCATAGAATCATAGAATGGTCTAGGTTGGAAGA
>VWZI01002206.1:0-25434 GCA_013396835.1 Psilopogon haemacephalus
TTGGGCTCAGGGTGGGGGCAGCTAGCCTCAACCCAATACACCAGATAAGAAAAGGAACGTTCTTGCTCACTGTGATCCTCACCGTTAAGCTTTGGACAGAAGAGTGAAGAATGGAGGGAAGAAGCAGGGTATGGTGTGCAGATACCCATTAAAATCATATTACATTTTCCGAGAATCCATACACTTCCCAAGTTACTTCATCTCCCCCCACCTACCTCCTCGTTGTCCTCAACTAATAGCAGTAATGACCTTGGCACATAGCTTTCGCTTAGTATTAATAGCCTGCTGGTGTTACGGCCCTTGACTACACCTTGAGCCATCAACTCTTCCCAGACAGTCATTAATCCCAAGGAAATACCTTGCACCTCAACTGTTATTAGTTAATTAGCTCCACACAATCTGTGGATCTGTAACACCACCAAAGAGCTGACTTGTAAATTACAAGTGAGAAAACTTTCAAGTCAAAAGATTCAAAATACTGCATCAAAACCTAATTAAAAGCATTTTAACATGCTAATAAATAAAGGGTAATTATTTATGGAGCTGAATCAGTTACCTGAGTGAGGAAATCAATTGCTTTTGACTCAGTGGAGAGTTCTCCTTGATGGTGCAACACCATGATGCATGCTGCAGAAGCCAGCTAAAAGCACAAACCCATGCTTGCACTTCAGCAACCAAATACTGCCTTTAACATGCTGCTAACAGTACCAAGTTACAGTTTTTGCTACACTGGGGGAAGCTTTGAGGAGGATGCACACAGCAACCAGACGATTTCATAGAATCATAGATTTTTTTTGGTTGGAAAAGACTCCCAGGATCATCAAATCCACCCCTTAACCTAACACCATCATAGCGATTAAAACACATTTCAAAGTGCCATGTCCACGCATTTCTTGAACACCCCCAGGGACGGTGACTCCACTGCCTGACCACTCTTTCCATAAAGATTCCAAGCCATCTTCTCTCCTACCATCATCTGATACTAGAGAGGAGACCAACCATCAACTCACTACAACCTCCTTTCAGGAAGCTGTAGAGAGCAATGAGGACTCCCCTCAGCCTCCTGTTCTCTAGTTCCCTCAGCTGTTCCTCATAAGACTTTTCTCCAGACACTTCACTATCTTTGGCCATTTACAACAAATGCTGTCATTAAAGGATCCCCCAATCACTGCCAAACACTCCCACAGAAGCTGCTGCAGCTCATCTTTCTGTTTCTTTGCTCCTCTCAGGTACTCCTGCCACCGTTAGGGCAGGTGTTTTCCCCATATTATGTAACCTCTGCAGAGCCAAACGTGATTAATTACATTCTTTCATTATCAGTCACCCAAAGTGAAGACAGACCTCATGTTTCATGATGCTGCAGTAGTACCTCCATCTCAAAGGAGGTCCAGCCTCATCACTGCCTAATTCAATCCCAATGCCTCTTCTGTCTCCTTTCTGGCTCCTGAGGACAACAGGGGAACAGATTCTGGCAGCAGTGGAGCTGAGGGAAGATGAACAGTCTCATCAAAATAAAATACAATAAAAGACTGATCCATAGAGGAAGATAAGCCTGAGGAAACAATTCAAACAAAGAGGATGCCTGATGATCTAAACGTGAGGCTCAAAGGGAGAATGAGATGTCTGTAATTATGAAAGAAGTCTCTTTTTATTGCCTGGACGGTTATTAGCTGGGATAGGAAATGAGACAACAGCCAATGACTTCATAAATCAGCCAGCACTGCATGTTGCTGCTCCTTGGCATTACACAAACATCTGCCCACACCTGCACAGAGAGTCAGCAGCACCCAGCACTTGCCTCAGGAGCTGGTTTTCCTTCTTGGCTCATCTCCTTCAACTAGTGAACTCCTCTGAGATAAAAATAACTGTACAGCCAGCAGAAGACTGCTAAACCTGAGCAGCTTCCAGACCTCATCTTTCCTTCTCTGTGCTACAACCACGTACATGCCACAACCTGCCAAACAAGCATTTCAAAGCTCTTTCTCAAAGCTCATGCCATCAGTATGAGCACGCTGCTTTCCCATCAGAGTGCCTTGCCTTTGTTTTGAACGGTTTTCAAACTGGTTTTGAAGGATTCACCCATGCCACTGAGCTCTCTTCCTCCTTCCCCCAGGCTGGCTACCCACCTGCTCTAGTATCTCCATAATTGTAAGGAAAACACCCCAGGTAATTGGCAGGCTTTGCTAATTGAAAACTGGGGAGGTAATCATTTGGCCAAGGGAAAAGCCTCACTATTGTGCCGTAAGATGGACCACCATCTGGTTGCTAAATTAGCTGAGGTGAAATATTAACATAGAAATGAGTGACACCAATTATTTTTAAGGGGTTTGCTTGAACACACAGGATATTTCACCTGAGACACAAGGGCTCTCTTCCAAGTGATGAAGACTCAGAGTATGCAAACTTTCTTGAGCATAAATTCAGCAGGTTACTCGTGATGGACCTTCCCAGTGTCATCAATTTCATGGGATCAGCATCCTCAGCTCCCACTGCCTTAAGCAAACATTCACCTCTCCTGCAGAGATACACAGGTACCCCTCTCCAGGGGAAGATGTGTGGTGTCATATCACAATGAGGGCAGCCCCACACATAGGGTCACATCTTAATTCACTGTAATTATCCAAACTTTGGGTGGTTAAAAAGCAATCACATGCTCTGGCTGGCCAGCTCATGGAAAACTGGGGACAGAAATACCATCCCTGCTCTATCCCATATCACAAGGCTGAATCAGTGGTGATCACCTTCTTCTCTTTACAGTTCCCATTCAAGCCAAATCCTCCCCATCTGGGCTGGAACCTCAGCCACATCAGCAGCTAGCAGTCAAACCCCACATTTTCACACTCTGTATCCGAAAGCAAACATAGATGAGGAGCATCTGAAGTCAGGACTACCTGAGGCATCCACATCCCACTTCTCAGAAAACCTCATCAAGAACTGCACTCTACAACATACAGATAACATAATGGTCAAGCTCCTCAGCTCCATCTTCATAAGATTTACTCTTCTATTACCATCACAGCAACTGTGTCCAAAACACCGCCACCACAAGTCAAAATCCACGTGCCACTGTGCACATCCACAAAGGAACAAACAGTCCTGGAAGCTGAAATCCCTTGCCATTAGAAGCAAACAGAGAGAGGAGTGGGAACCAAGGCTGGAAAGAAGCAGCTGCTGCAGAGGGATGCCAGGAAACCCAGATCCCTGAGACCCTAGTCTTCTGAAGCAGCTCCCAAGCATCACTGCAAAGCCCTGTTCAGTCACCCTGTCCAGAGCCACAGTTGAGAAACCACATCCAAGGAGGAGTGGGGTCATTGTCCACTGCAGCCTGCATGCACAGAATGGAAGGTGCACCACAGCAAACTAAAGCAGGGATGCTGCTCAAGCAAGGAATCTGATTTCACTGATTAAAACTGTACCGCTAGCTGTCATTTATGAACTATCACTGCAGAGAGAAGACCTCCCCTCTCCACTGTTGCTTACTTACCTAGGTAAAGGAAAACCTGCAAATATGCTTATTTTTCTTCTAGATTTGTACCTTTCCAGCAAGTACACACACTCTGGAGCAGATGGCTGCAGGGCCAGGGCTTTCACAATACCATAGAGCATCCAAAACACAGTCCCTCTCACTTGCCACAGTGGTACACAGCACCAGTATGTGTTGTATGCTCTATAGATGCATACACAGCAGGACATTGGAAAATGCAAACATACTGTGCTATGCATTTTCTAAGCCCAAGTACAGCAGTGGCCCTGGAGGAGCAATGACAGGGACTCCTTTTCACCCTCACAGGTAAAGTGCAGGAAGTCCCAATACTGCCTGTACCTCTGCTAGCCCACTCAGCCATCAGGGGAAAGTGGACTGAAGGCACTAAGCTGCTTCCCTGAACTGCACACAGCCTTCAAACTCACAGCAAGTGCACTTTCAGGAACTTGGAGTCGTATCCGAATTCTTTCCTTTGACATCCAATAATGTTAGCAATTAGTACTGTGGGCAAACTGCTTCCCTCCATCTCTTTGATGTTCATTATTTTTGCACAGATTGTTTTGCTGAGAGAGGAATTTGGACTTTCCATTATCCTTCAGGGACAATGGAGAAGTGCTTAATGTGGGGAATAAAAAAAAAAAAAAAATTACCCACAAAGCCCAATACAAAACTGAGAGTTAAATCTGAAAGCCTTTGTATCAAATATTATAATTACAAGGGTCACATCACCACCTCAGACAACAACTTCCCTCCGCACCCCTTTTGCAAGAGATCTATTTTTATTTTCGCTTAAGCATCAGAACAAGTAATGGGAAAAAGTTTGAGGAGTTCCTACGGCAATAGCTCATTAGTGTCTCACCATGATAATTATCAGTTAAGCTGACCCCATCAGGAGTAAAAATGTATTTTTCTGATGGAAATGGAGCATGTCTCCAGAAACCTCACTGCAGCAGTTCAACACACACACACATACAGGTGGCACCCACAGGAGATATGATCTATCATTATAGACCACATTTCTATTAGTATGTAAGTAAACAACATCGAATAAAGGAAACAGTATTTGCACAATGCCTTGATGCATTTTCCTTAGACTTTGTCAGGTGTCAGCTGTAATAACTGAAGCATTTACTGGGTGCAGACGACACTTTAAACAAATCAGTGCAAATCTCTAAAGGAAACAAACAGCAACATATTTGGGAGTATTTCATAATTTCAGAGGCAGCAGAACGAAACTGACAAGTACATAAGATAAATACTTTGTTCTGTCACATTGTGTCATATTGGGGAAAACATAAAGTGTTTTATGACCTTTGAAGGCACAGCCCACGGAAGCTTTCCCTCTCACTGCCAAGCCACTGTTTGTGGGAGGGGGAAAGAGGAGATAAAATAGAAACTCCTCCAAGGGGCTGCCTGGCAGTAGCTGCAATTCAACGGATGCAGCCGCTCGAGGTGGCTCCCCAGCAGAGGTTTTGATGCTGAAGCCCAAGAAGGAAGAGCTGTTGGAGCAGAAGGCAGTCCCTCTTTACCTCCTGCAGTTCTGCAAACCAACAGCAATATGCTCCTCACAGAGCAGGGAGAAATAATACGGTGCAAGTTAATTACTATCAATCACTGTTTGCCACCAGCAACATGAACATCCACTTTTTTTTTTCATCTCTAAAGAAGCATACGCTTGTGCTCCTGGTGGGATTTGACAGCACTGGCCAGGCTAAGCAGAAACCAGTCCTGCTGCTCTCCTCAGAGTGTGGCTGTGGCACAGCGGCACAACTCGAAAACCACATCTTCTGTCCCAAAACTGCTTTTCTAAACCAGATAAAATTACCCCAGGACACCTCCCTTGAATAGGCTCCATGGCTTGCCCCAACACCACAGCCAGTTCAAGTGTAATGTGTACATTGATGCAGACTTCTGAGGAAAGCAACACCTGAGATACGATGATACACTGAACCCTAAACAGATGCCCACTGAGACCCTTGATAACTCTTCATTTGTTGTAGTCATACTAAAATTCCACTGGGGTTTGAATTTGTTATGGCTTTGAATTTTTTATCTCATGGGTGTGTTTGCTGTTCCCAGCAACACCCTCCCGACTCCCCATCCCAGGCGGCAAGGGCAAGCAATGCTGGGAGACAGACAGGACAGCTCCATCCAATTTTCACATGACAAATAGCATCATTGTGAGTACTCCTGGATCAGGGGAAGAAGAATACTGAAGCGCTTTGGATGGTGCAGAAACTACTAATAAACACCTCTGAATCCTGAAGCACGGTGCAGGGAGTGCATTTAAACAGTAAAGGCATCTTATGGGACAAGCTGTCTGGTCTCATCTGATTGGGATGTGATACCACCTTCCCACCTGCCACTACTGCATCTCACAGGCAATAGAACAATAATTTTCAGATTTTTAAATTAACCAAAAAAAAGTTCCTATTTTTAAAGTGCTAGGTAAGCAAGAAAACTAATTCCATAGAGATGGATGCAAAGCCACAGATAGGAGTGAGACAACTCAGAGCTGGGTTTAGTGTGCAAAACTCATTTTAGGCATCTTTTTAATTAAATCTAAGTATCAGACACATAATTTATTTAAAATAAATCACTTAGTGTTCTCAAATAACTGCAAGAACTAACCACAGATATAATATTAATCATAAGTGTAATAATGGTTGACACTTTTCCCCTCCCCTTTCTTCCATGACAGATGACAAGCCACAGACCACCCTCACTAATTCCACTGCCACTCTGGTGTAACAACTAGCATTTACAGAACCTCCACTATAAATTATATACATTTACATCAACGTCCTTGCTTCCACACTCACGTATCCAATTACTGCCAAACAGACAAATAAGTAATTAAGCCATTTGCAGCTCCAGAAGTCTGGAATTATCAGCGTAGAAAATCAAGTTCTGGAAAGCTGGCCCTCTGCTACACCCAGCAAAGATCAGCAATACTAGAAAGCAGATAAAGTAAAAGCACATGTGTAATTATTGCCAGCATGCTGAACATTACAGTGTCACATTATTATGAAATTTATTTAACATTCATTAGAGTGGCTCTGATCATAATGAATCCAATTGCCACTCGCTTTGCCTTCAGATAAGACTCCGGTAGTTCCATCATAACTCAGTCATTAAGTGTTAATTAAGAAGTACTTAATGAAACATGGGTAAGACAGGTATCAGGACTGTTTAGACCTGCCAAAAGCATTACACAGAATAAAAGAGAATTTAAAATAAAGAGGCAGAACTAAAAGGTCTCTTCTATTTAGTTCCAGATGGGTTCCTTCAGAAAGCAAATTCCAGATGGTTGCTGAGTATGTTGGATGTTTCCAAGTGCTCCGAATCCTTGCATTTTGTGACCAAGCTCAACAAAACCAGCCTGCTGCAACCCCAGTGATGCCAAAGTTCTCGTAGGTATAATCAGGCAGAAGAGAGGAGTCCACTAACCACCAGAGCCTTCTACAAAGCCAAGGACAGCACAACATCCAGATGAGCTCAGCACAACATGGGCAATATCCTCCTAGGCCCCATGATAGCTGGATGGACAGCAACAACCGCTTCCTCATCTCAACCAAAACCCAGGCATGGAAATGGGACAGGTAGCAGGCAGCGGCCCTCTAATAGCACTTATCTGTGTCCATCCTCTGTATACTACTGCCATACCCATGTGTTGTATGCCAGGGCAACTAAACCAGCATGGTACTCTGGGTTAAAGAGGAAAAATACTCAGGGAAAAGAATAAAGACGCAAACCAAGAAGCAACAACTTGTTAAAAGCATCTATTAACTAACACTGAACCATAACAAAATACTTCCAGGAACGGTTTCAGTATTTTCACTGCTTATAGACTGAAAATTAAATTCATAACTACTGTGAGAAATGGAAGCAAGATGAGAACTGCTTTTACTGCCCATCTTCTCATTCCCTGGATCTGGCAAAGCACAAGAGGAAAGTGATGTGTCCTACACTTCTCTTACTGAAACTTAACATAGAAAATGCCCTTTTCCTCCCTGCTTTTGTCCCCGGAAAGACTGAGCTTGGGCAGCACACGCTGTGTGGCTTTTCAGGAGGTGGGACCACTAAGTGAGCAGGATGCCACATCTCAAAAGTATGCAGCTGCCGATGGGATAATGCACAGATCTCTTGCTTCTAACAAGCTGAGGAGGACCAGAGCCCTTCCTGGCAGTGGGAAGCAAGGCCTTCCTGCTGCACGACTTGCATTTTCTGACCAGGAGGAGCCCTGACCAGGCACTCTGCTTGGCGAGATAACTGAGAGGGATTTCCCTGAGACAGGGCAGGCACAGCACCTCTGCTCAGCAAGGGGCACAGACAATAACTGTATTTACTTCAGGATGACCCCAGCTGATGATGATGTTCAGCAAGCAAAGCTTATCTGAAAGGCCTTGTAAAAAACACCCAAACTACAAAAATAAACAAAAAAACTCCACCTGGTTTCTATGTTTTTTCTACTCTGCTGCTCCCTTTCCTTACATCATTCTGCCCTCCTCACCTTGCCAAGGGAAAGCACATTTTTGCAGGCAAGAGCTACTCTTTTCTCAAAGACAGACCCACGCACTCCTATACAGACAACAGACTGGGGGGGTGGACACACTAACAGCGGCACTGCACTCAGAAGTAATCTGATGCTAAAACAATATGATAGCTGCCATTGACCTTTCCCAGGGAAATCAAAGGAGGAGTTTAGTCATTGCAACCTGCTGGATCCTGCAGCAAGTGCTGGGCTGTCACTGGGGATCCGCAGCTCCCACTGCAGGTTACCAAAAGGGAGGCTCCGAGGTGCCCATGACATCACATGCAGTGAGACAGGAGGGTCAGCGTGGGGCCAGATCCAGGCCCATAGGATCCCAAAGCCAACAGAGCTCATGCAGCCACAGGGTTTGCTCCACAGGGGGCAAAAGGAAAGCGCTGGTGCCCGTGTTTCTTCTCCTTCCATCTCCCACTCCTAGAAACTTTCTTCCTGTCCCAGCAGAGAGAAGAGATGCACCTGCTGACATAAAACCACTGCAGCACAACCCTAAAACAGCATAAAGCATAAAACCACATTTTATTCCAATGATTCATTCAATTTTTTTTAAAAATCAAATATCCCAGGACAAGAAAACTATAAAGAAAACCATCCACAGATTTATAAAGGAAGCATTACAAAGATGTACAAAGCATTAAAAAGATGTACGAAAGCACATTGCCATTAGCCTGTCTTCTACCACCTCTCTCAAAGGCCTTTTACATGTCACCCTTTTTAGTTTCATATCTACTTTAATTTGCACAAAAGCCCTCTGATTACCCTAAATTCCTAACAAACTGTGCCAAAGCAAGCAAATAAAAAACCCAACCAACTGCAAAGAAGCAGGCTGCTGACTGCTTGTACCTCAGCAGTGTGGAAACCATTCTTGCTTTCTTTGCTTTATTTCCACAAAAATATTTAAGCCTTCCATACCTCTGCTTTTTGTCAACTAAGAACTCAGCTCACACGGCACCTTTAGGGCAGCAAGACAGGGACAGTTCTTCATGCACTCTGGTCTGAACAGCTGGCAGGAACACCACAGCTTGTACTAACACCACCTGTAAGACCAGCCAGGGAACAACCTCTTGCCTGCTAGCACAGGAGACACTGCAAGCCAAGGTCAATTATTTTCTTTAGCTCCCTTCTGTCTCTTTTGTTGTGGGTTTTTCGTTAGTTGGTTGGTTGGGTTTTGGTGGGGGAGGGGGGTTTGTGGTTTATTTGTTGGGTTTTTGTTGGGTTGTTTGAGGACGCTGGCTTTTTGTTTGTTTGGGATTTTGTTGTTGTTGTTTGGTGCTTTTTGCAAGGCGTAGGAAGAGAGCTTAGTTACTTCCGCACAGATGCAAGGTGAATGAGGCTGTCGCTTCTCATTGCAGGGCTATTTATTACAGGTTGCTGACATAACACAGTCTCCCCCACTCTACCATTGCAAGAGGAAAAAAAAAACTCAACAAGCAGGGGAGAGAGTTCTCTAACAGTCTCACTCATTTATTTGAAAGGTTTTATATCTTTACATAGTGATCCAACAAGAGAAATGCAGCAGCTTGTTTTCAGAGCCCTCCTGCTGAAAATGTTACCCTGCTATTAGGAGGTTTAAGAATGCACACACACAATAGAAGTAGGGAGCACATCTCAGGAAAAGAAACTGCAAAATTAACAAGATGCACTGTCAAAGGAAGAAAAAGTCATCCTGAAATCAAGGGGAGGGAGTGGAGTACTGTAGGCTTGCGCTTGCACAAGCCCAGATCTACAGTAAGGACAGAAAGAAGGTACTAAGAAATTAAGGTCCACATGCTCAGCTGTTGTGAATCAGTGTTACCCCTCCAACTCCCCTTGCTGCAGCAAGAGACTGCTTCCCAAAAGCCTGTCTGGTTTAAGGGTTGATTCTGGTCTCTCAACAGCAGTTCCTCCCAATTTAATTCATAGTTGCAATTGAAAAGATTTTATAAATCTCTATTCTGTCTTGAGATTAAATTGCCTAGAGCTCTGAGCAATAAATTGATGATAAATCAATTTTCCTGTGCTGTGCTTTGTAGTCTTTTTGTTTGTTTGTTTTTTTCATACAGTGCTGAGAGCTGTGTATAAAATACCACATTCCTTAGTGGATTTTTAAGGACAGGCTAATGCCTCTAAAAATGAAGAACACCCACAACCTATTTTAGGTCCCTAACAGTATGCCACAACTGCCTTAATAAAAACATCCTTTAATTCACTTCTGATATTTTATATCATGGCCAGATGAAGAGATAAGCAAGTCAGTACCAAAGACTGTGGAAGCCGCAGCAGTGACACAGGAGTGACCCAAACCTGAAAGCCTAAAGGCTTTCGCAAGCTCCCTGCAGGGTCGAGCCTGACAACCCACAGACCCCACTCCACTTCGAAGTCACACAGCCAGCTCTCACCCACAGGACCAACACCTGGCTCAGGGAAGAGCAGTCCTGTGGTTCCTGTACCTCAGTCATCACTAGAGAGCTCACCTGAACCCTTCCAGAGGTGTTCTCTCACAGCTGCACCTGTAGCAGAGCACCACAGCTGCTCTGGAGCAGGGAGAGCTGTTAGTTCTGCTGGTGCTAATGCCATCAGTGCTGTCATTTGCAATGTACATTCTTCATCTTACCCCATCTTGGACTGCTTTATGGGCTTATGCCTTTTACTCAATGGCCTCTCCATCACACAAGCTTGAACTGAGACTATGGACTGGATATTCCTGCCTCTAGAGAGCTTTCACAGGATCACAGGATGTTAGGGGTTCAAAGGGACCCAAGGTGATCACTGAGTCCATCCCCCTCTACCAGAGCAAGACCATACAATGTAGCACAGATCACAGAGTAACGCATCCAGACAGGCCTTGAAAGTCTCCAGAAAAGGAGACTCCACAACCTCTCTGGGCAGCCTGTTCCAGTGCTCTGTGACCCTTACAGTAAAGAAGATTCCTCTTGTGTTGAGGCGGGACCTCTTATGCTGCAATTTCCACCATTGGTCCTTGTCCTACCCCAGGGAGCAAGTGAGAAGAGCCTGTCCCCTCACTTCTGACCATCCCTCAGATGTTTTTAAACATTGATGATTAAATCCCCTCTCAGTCTTGTCTTCTCCAGACTAAAAAAGTCCTAGGTCCCTCAGCCCTCCAGTCCCCTAATCACCCTTGTAGCCCTCTGCTGGACCCTCTCCAGCAGATTCCTGCCCCTCTTCAACTGGGGAGCCTAAAACTGAATGCAGTATTCAAGATGAGGTCTCACTAGGGCAGAGTAGAGGGGAAGGAGAACCACCCTTGATCTGCTGGACACACTCCTCTTGTTCTGTCACTAGGCGCCTGGGAGAAGAGACCAACCCCACTTGGCTACAACTTCCCTTCAGGTAGTTGTAGACAGACATGAGGTCTGCCCTGAGCTTCCTCTTCTTCAGGCTGCACACCCCCAACTGCCTCAGCCTCTCCTCACATGGCTGTGCTTCAGGCCCTCACCAGCTTCATCACCCTTCTCTGGACACGTTCCAGTACCTCAACATCCCTTTTGAATTGAGGGGCCCAGAACTGGACACAGTACTCAAGGAATGGCCTGACTACTGCTGAGTACAGGGGAAGAATAACTTCCCTTGCCCTGCTGGCCACACTGTTCCTGATACAGTCCAGGATGCCATTGGCCTTCCTGGCCACCTGGGCACGCTGCTGGCTCACATTCAGCCTGTTATCTACCAGCACTCCCAGGTCCCTTTCAGCCTGGCTGCTCTCCAGCCACTAAATCTCTTGCTGGGAGGGAGCACTGCAGCATTAGGACCATGCAGTCAACCCCTCTCCTGCACAGCAGCAGAAACACACCAAAAACAGGGCAGCCACATGCAGACCTGGACAACACAACCCTGGCAAGCACAGTGCATGGATCTGATGTTCAGGTAACTACTTGAGACATCTGCTTCTCAGGATGAGTCGAAGGGTCTGCGCTCAAGGGCCAGCTTTTAATGAGGAGGCATACAAGAGAAACTGCTCTTGCCTCTCAATCCACCTACACAGGAGCAACAGGCACTTTGCACAGGAGCACTCGTTCTGCCACAGACAAGCCAAGGGGCACAACTGTTGCTGAGGCTGCGAGGGAAAATTTAATCCAAAGTGATTTTTCAAAAGAAATTGGCATATTCAGTTTATAATTCTTCCGTGCACTCACTACTGCCCCAGGCCAGGCCCAAACACTTTGCTGGCCTATGGCTTTCCTGTTCGAAGTTTTAAAACTCTGAGGTCCAGGCAAAAAACCCTAAAGATTTCTGCCAAATTTGCCTTCTCTCATGTGGCAAACTGGGCCCTAAAATGGTCAGGTGCACCAAAGATTTGGAGTGGGAAGTATGGTGCAGTTAGACGATGCTTTGGATGGGCATGTGGCTCTGTGGGAGCAATCTGGGCAGTAGCATTTCCTTCATCTCCATCTGGAGACATCCCTCAGCACATGTGTCTAAAGACACTAACAAGTACTCCCTCCCTGGCAGCAGTACCAAATTTCAGTAATAAATCATCAGCACTGACCTCTAAAAGTTAAAGCCTACATGCATGGCCAGCCACACGATCCCTCTGTTTTTGCTGGAGATGACATTAACTCTCCCCCTGCTGATGTGCTGAGCAGCCATGGCCAGAACAACCCGTGGGTCTGTGCCAGGCAAAACAAGAGCTTGCACTAACTGCAAGTGGTAGCTGAGATGACTTCCACAGATTCTTCAGATATGGTTTTGAATTCTTCCATTGAACTAATACTTTGCCAGCACATGAGAAAAGCTAAAATGATTCCGAAGTATGTATAAATATATGCATAAATATACAAATCAATAATTGCTTTTGACATTGCAAAAGCTTTGGTGACTGAACATCCAGAAGCACCTTTTGTGCTGGCTCACCTGAGTCTGAAAGAGAACTTGCACCTAGAGCTTCACTGCTGAACCTGCTGTCTGATTGCTAAACCCCTCCACGTAGCTGCAAGTGGCTTGCAAATGTCCATATTTTATTTATCTGGTGTTTATCCATACAAATTTGGAAAAACTTCTCGCATGCCTGCAGCAACTCCAACACTGTGTTTGGTTTTGGGCCCCTCACTACAAGGACATTGAGGGGTTGGAGTGTGTCCAGAGAAGGACAGCAAAGCTGGTGAAGAGTCTGGAGCACAAGTCTTATGAGGAGCATCTGGGAGAACTGGGATTGTTTCATCTGGAGAGGAGGAAGCTGCAGGGAGAGCTCATTGCTCTCCACAGTTACTGGAAAGGAGGTCAGAGTAAAGTAGGGGTTGGTCTATTCTCCCTATTATCAGGTGATAGGATGAAAGGAAATGGCCTGAAATTGTGTCAGAGGAGGTTTAGATTGGATATTAGGGGGAAATTCTGTATGAAAACAGCTGGTCATGCATTGGAACAGGTTGTCCAGGACAGTGGTGCAGTCACCACACCCAGAGGTCTTCAAGAAATGTGTGGACATGGCACTTTGGGACAGTTTAATGGCCATGGTGGTCTTAGGTTGATGGTTAGACTCGATCTTAGAGGTTTTTTCCAACCAAAACTATGCTATGATTCCTTGAAATACTGTGCCACAACCTGTATTTCAGGTGCATTTATCCTCAGACAGTTATTGAAAGTCTACCAATACTTATTAGGTTTCAGAGGAAAAAGACTTCTCAGTTCCGGTGGCTTGTTACTACAATTACAGCCAAGGCAAAACACACAAGGCTCATAAACTTGGGGGCACCAATAAAAGGGGAAGGTGCAACACAATGTTGCCATCTCTAGAAAGCTGTGTTTTCTACCATAAATATTCAATGCCCAAGTTGAGGAAGTGGTTAATTTTGCATGCAAATGGACAGTTGCAAATCTAACTGACCATTTGTGCAAGTAATTACATGCACCATTACCTGCCTGTATAATTGGGTGGCCCTAATTCTGAAATTGGGTCTTACATTTTCTGTCGAACACAGGCTCTGTATTTAATAAATAGATATTGAGTACTTTTGAAGCAGAAGTCATCCTGATCTACTGACTCAAAACCAAGTATAGACAAAACATGCCAAATTCTACATTTACAAAAAAAAAAAACGAAACAACACATAACCCTGGCATGAAGCAGCATTTGGCCAGCAATCAGAGACACGAGTCTCTCTGCTGAAACTGCTAACCTCACAAATCACCACTGACAGCCAAACACTTAATAAATATAGGCACATGAGACTTGCAGGTGATGAAGCACAAGGCTATCGCAGCAAACAGCAAGATCTGCTTTGGCAAAGATATGTCCAATATGTTAATGGCCTACGCAGGAAGCCAAACCAAGTTTGCAGAGGGACTGGCAGAACGAATCCAAAAAGATGATGCAGCAGGACCCAGTAAGGACACAAAACTACTTCATAATGTCAACTGAAAATGAAGATTCGTAGTCATTTTCTAGCAAAATCAAACAAGAACTGGGAAGTTCCTTTTTTTAGTTATGCTCCAAGGAGGAAAATCGAAGTAGAAGTACATTACAAGAAACCTACTATTAGCCAGATAGCAGCTTGTGAATGTGACTTTATGAGATGAACCCTGAAGATCAGGCAAAATTCAGGCTTTGAATGATGAGGTGGTAGAGATTTTTTGCATGTGATCCAAGTGGTTGACGTTCCAGGCCTTCATATTGGTGACCTCTAAAGAAAGGTTTCCATGTAAACTTCATCACCCTCCAGTACTTTCAACCAATTGTAATGAGCATTTTGCTTTTATGAAATAATCCTAAAGACCATTAATTTTCCTGTGAATGGGATCCACAAGTCTCTATTTCACATGTCAACCACAAAGCTCTTTAAGATTAACTGTCAGAGTCCTTGAGTTTTGGCCAAGTATCAATTTTCTGTGTGGATGATGCGTTAAATTTAAGGTGCTTGTTACTACTGCAGACAAAGCAATATAGCTATTACCAAGCTATTTCTGCCTTACAAATCTGTAAGTAATTATATTGTTAGAAATCCAAACTTCATGGGAAAGAAATGAAGTAGAGTGCTAAAGATTATCACTGAGGTCGTAACTGCCAGTTCACTCAGGATGCATGTCAGGGGAAACTGCTGCTACCACTGTCCCTGAGCCACACATACATTTGCAGAGTCCTGGGGAAAGGCAACTGTAGTGCCCTCAAGTCTGTATTTCATCCATCGCACCTGTACTTAGACCACAGAGATGATCTGATGTAGCACTTTCTCCTTTCTGCACCCTTCCCTGATATTTTGGTATCCATTGATTATGTTTATTTCTCTCACACCTCTGCACACCACAAAGGCCCTGTATGACCTAGCATCCAGATACACCTTTCTCAATATTACTAAGTCAGGCTTGTATGACCTGAGAACTGAGGCTCCTCCAGCACCTCATCTGGAGGAAAACCTTACTTTACTTGGCAAAGCAAGACTCTGAGCTTGCGCCAGCAAATAAACAGAGGGCTTATTCCGGATATCACACAGCATCCCAGGATGTTAGGAGCTGGAAGGAACCTCAGAGATATTCCAGTTCAACCCTTCTGACAGAGCAGGAGCAGAGAATCTAGCACAGGTCGCACAGGAACATATCCAAACAGGGCTGGAAAGGCTCCA
This sequence comes from Psilopogon haemacephalus, assembly GCA_013396835.1. Lineage (NCBI taxonomy): Eukaryota > Metazoa > Chordata > Aves > Piciformes > Megalaimidae > Psilopogon > Psilopogon haemacephalus. The sequence continues at coordinate 15,587 of VWZI01002206.1, forward strand.
GAGAAGGAGACTCCACAATCTCTCTGGGCAGCCTGTGCCAGTGCTCTGTGACAGTAAAGAAGTTCCGCTCATGCTGAGGTGGAACTTGCTGTGTTGTAGTTTATACCCGTTGTCCCTTTTCCTGTCACAGGGTGCAACTGAGCAGAGTTTGTCCCCTCCCTCTTGACCCCCAGCCCTCAGATATTTATAAATATTGATTAGAACCCCTCTAAGTTGTCTCTTCACCAGATCAAACAGTTCCAGGTGACTCAGCATCTCCTCATCATGCAGTGTTCCAGTCCCTTCAGCATCTTTGCAGCTCTCCCTTGGACTCTCTCCAGTAGATCCCTATCCCTCTTGAACTGGGGAGCCCAGAACTAGATGCAATACTCCAGGTAAGGTCTCACCAGGGCAGAGAAGAGAGGGAGGAGAACCTTCCTTGATCTGCTGGACACACTCCTCCTAAAGCACCCCAGGTCCCCCTGGTCTTCTTGGCCACAGGGGCACATTGCTGTTCCTAGAAAGAACTGCAAGAGTTAGCTGAAATACCAAGAACTCTGTCGACTCTGGCTCACATCAGCACTATCCAAATCAAAGAGCAAGAACCAGGCAGCAGTGTATTCCTCCTCCCCACCTGGCACTGCTCCAGCACTCATCCATCCAAAGTCCAGGGCATCGCTGCTTCCAGAAAGTGTTTAAACACCATTCGTACCCCCAAAAGACACAAACATCATTAAGGCTCAGGATAAAGAATAAAAGCCTTCAATTGTTCCCAAAAGGCAACATCAACAACTCTGAACTTGACAGCGGCTACCCAACCTTAAAGTTTACCCACTGGAGGAGGGACTCGGTCAGCAGTGAGCTAAGGGCAATGCTCTTAAAAGCACTGCTCTCATGAATGGACCAGGAGCCGATGTCATTTTACCACACCACTGGGGAAAAAAAAATAATGAAAGTCAAGCTAGACCCAAGGACCCAAATGAAAACAAACAGCACAGGAATTCTCACATAACCTAGGACAGTCTAGACACTTTTAAGCCAGCAGAAGCCCAAGGACAGTGTTCAGAGCAGCTCTCTGCACAAACTGACAGGATTCATCTGGGACAGACACACCCTTGGATGGCCTTTACGTAGAAAAAACTACTACCCATAAGGCTTTTTTTCCTCAGTGAGACTGACATTGTTCAAGACGGCCACAAAAGTTTGCCAAGTCCATTTTCCAGTAGCAAGGACATCTGTCCATTAACTGCTCTATTGTAGCATGAGACATAACCCACACATTTTAATGCCTTAACCACCCATCATGGCATCAGCCAGACTAAACCTGCTGAGAGCCTTAATGAACCACTTTCCAACTCCAAAGTCACCACCAGTATGTGCTAGACTTCGCAAAACCATAAGTCGGCCAAGCTCTGAGTAAAGTCTTACCAATTAGTTAAAAAACATGGCTTAAAAAACAATTCTTGGGAGTTTTCCCTTATGTTTTTTAAGCAACTGGATTTTTAACTTTTCTCTGCACACAGAGCAGCTAAAGATGCTTTTTATTCTTCCTGCAAGAGTGAGATTCTCATGACTCCAAGATCTTGGAATAAAATTTCTGGCAAATAACACAATATGAATCTCTTTGTAAATCTTCCCAAAAGGGGGTGGAGAGTGGGGAAAGAAGCATTTCTCCTTCTCTCCTCACTCTTTATCTAATAGAATAAAGAAAACACTAATAAAGACTATTTAGGAAGCTGTTTTATTTAAGGCATAAGCTGCACACCTAAACCCTTCAGCAGCTAGAAACATTGAGCACAACACTGCTCTGGCAGGGAGGTTGGACTTCCAGCCTCTGACATTGTATGATTCTATGATGTGATTTTGTTTCTGATAAACTGGAGTGAGCTACAGAAAATGTAAAGTGTTGCTACTCTCCAACCTGAGAGATCCTACAGGCATCACAGTATGGATGCAGCAGCTGCTTGTTACACCCTCACATGGAGAGGCCTCACAGCACTATGATTTCAGCACGTTGTGCAACACAAGGGCAATACAAACACCGTAAAAGTTGTCACCACTCTATGCAGAACCCAAGAATTTGACATTTTTCTCCTGTGATATTCCCAATACAAAGCCAACCCACACAGAGCTGCAGGACTGTGTGAGCTTTAAATGTGTTGTTCCACAAGTGGACCTAAACATATGCAATTTTAAGACCAGCTCAAAACTCCAGGAGATAAAGAGAAATGCAGAGAAATCGAGAGAAACTTGCATCAAGTGGAGGCACATCACAGCCAACACAGAAACCCTTCTCTGTCCCACAGAACAGCCAAAGAGAGAAAAGCTTCAAGGGCTTTACATTTGTTCTAAGAAGTTCCATTTTCTCTGAACAGGACAATAATTCTCTTCTTTCCATGAGCTCCACTGGTTCTGAAGGGAAGGATTCCCACCTTACATGGCTGAAGCCTCGGGCAGAATCGGGTCCTCAGGCATTTCACTGGGACACTGTGAGGAGCTCACAGAGGATGTGAAATAGCAGAGATCAGCTCTCTAATTTGCTGAACAAAATCAGGTGCAGACCATTCTGCTTGCCTGTTGGTTTCTCCTGCTGGCCACGTGCTCATTCAGGAAGTGCTGACTGCTGCAGCACAGATTTTCAAATAACCCAGCCACATGCATTATTTTTGCCTCCTTCCTATACAATTCCATGGAGGTTTTTTTTTCTGTACGCTCCAATCCATGCATCCTCTGAGCATTTAATAGCTACCAATGAATGTTATCTGCCTACCAATCACTTTGGCTTCCTATTTAATGGCGAGTACATTTTTAGAGCATCAAATATATCAAGAGGGACAATGGTTGCTAAATTTAAAGTCAACAACAACTGCAGAATGTTAGCTACTTCACTGGTATTTTTATGCACTACAGAAATATCTCCTGAAATAAATGAGCCTTTTTTCACCCTTCCAAAGAGTTAATAAAATAATACTGTATTCTAAATACTGCCACATGACCCCAGGAATTTAAATTTAGATATATATTTTTTTACTTCCAAAGCTAATGAGCAGAAATATCCACAACTCAACTTTTCATAGCTGATCAGACAAAAAAAATCTTAAACTTACAGCTGGATGGCAGCCACGGTGCAGCCGAAGAGCAGTCACCAGCATAGGGACACCCTTGGAACAGTGGTTAAAGCAAAACAACCTTTAGGAACAAATGCTTCTCCTTGCATCTGGCTATGAGGCTATCCTTAAAAGATCAGTGAAATATTCCATTAGCAAACCAACCATAGGACATAAAACTTTTATGCTTAAAACTTTCAGGATTTCAACATGACTTCAATTAGCAGAAACTGAACGTTAGGACGTGTATCAAGTTAATTGTGATGATTTTTCTTCCCATCCACGCACCCAAATGGCTTCATCCCACCAGTGCTGGCTCCCACAGGCTCTACAACTACAGGCGAAAGGTCCTTAGCACCTGCTGGGGTTCAAGTAAGCCAAACATCATCACAAATCTCTTTCCAGCATGCACAGTTCTGCAGTGAGGTATTTAAGTGGGTGCTTAAATGTAAAACACACAAGCAGGTCAGCAACACTGCTCAGGCACCTTGCCAACACAAACTGGCCCACAGGAGAGGATTTCCTGGGCAAACAGGAGATGCAAAAGCACCATTTGGAGAGGTTCAGAGGAGCAGCCATGTGAGTCAGTAGGACAGGGCCAGCTTTCAGATCTTTACCCAGTGTACGATCGCCAACCCTGGACACAAGAGTAATGGGTGCTCTCTTGCAGTGATGCTACAGCCAACATTGCTTTGCCATTTCACCGAGCTCTGGGCTTTTGCAATCTATTCACAGCACAACTTTGTTCAGGAGGGGGTTATTTTCCTAGAATGTACAAGCTTTACTCCTTCAACCTCCCTTTAGCTCAACCCATTTCCTTCATGAAACACATCGCCACACAACTCAGAGTAAGGGTGAAAGAAAGAGAAAGGTCAGGTAGCACAACTCTTAACAGACATTTACTGTGCAGTTCAGCTGAACAGTTGCAGGCAAAGGGCCAGATAATGTCTAGCAGTGCCACAGTAGCCATCCCACATGAATTTAAAACCTGTCAGCATCACAGGCTGACCTGCCTGCCATGGGAAGCTCAGCTCCTGGCTCCTCTGCCAACAAAGGGCTGACCTCTTCTTTGGGGTCAGTGGCCTCTCCAAGGCCTACTGGGTCTCATTTCCCCAACTTTATTACCCCCATGGTTGCACCAATGATTTCCTGCACACTCCAGAAAAGTGACACTGAGGTTTATGGTGGGCAGGTGGCACCTCATTTACTGGCAGGGAGACAAACTCCCTGCATTCAGCAGAGAAGGTCAATGCTACTGAAGGCATGGTTGTGTAAGTATCACCCTGGCATGGCTACAAACCAGCCATAACTGCTGAGGAGCAGAGCTTCTCCCCTCCCTGGCATCAGCTATGGGCCAGTCCCCAAGACCAGTGCCCACCTGTACATCTTTCTGGAAGACTTCTGGAAGCTCTATAGTTCTGCAAGCTCAACACCAGCTTGTCATGTCACTGTGTGACTGTAAGGCTGATTTACTAGGAAAGGATTAAGAAAGATCAAGTTATAAACACCTGTTCAGCCACTGCATGCCTGTCTGCACAGACAGCAGAAGGAAGAGGAAACAAATGCAGAGTGAGAAGATCTTGGAAATCTCTAAAAGGGTTTTACTATTATGATCAATCATTTTTTACAGCCCAGAAACGAACTGCACCCACGAGAAGTTTGGGGCTTACTTTCCCTTTTTTCCACCGTCTCTTTTGTCAGAAGTTAGATTTTAAGGACTTCAGACACAGAAACAAGCAGTTACCACTGGTAAACAAAACTACTCCTCGATGTTCTTTCAGTATGAATTGCTATTCCTTAGACATATTTATACTCCTGTTATTGTTAAAGTGTTCCAAGTTTACAGCATGCCTAGTATGTGCTCAGCTATAATCTTTGCTGTCCAAACACCTGACAGTGTCAGACCCTCAGTCATCACTGATGCACAATTTAATATTAATCTGTCCTGGATTTGGCACCCTCTTTATGCAAAGTGGGAAGAAGGACAAGTTTCCCTGGCAGGCTGAGAATTTAAAAAAAGGAGGAGACAGATATAGCTATATATAGCAGCAGCTGTTCAAAGTCCTCAGGAGGCTTGGCATGTGCCCGTTTGCCCAGCAGAGGTAGCGGACAGCACAGAAATAAGACCATTTATCACATGGACACACAGCTCCTCACAAGGAAGCTGCTGGTGAGCACAGCTCAAACCACTGGTCCAAAGCAGCAAGCCACTAAACAAACATTAACTGAAGTTGCTGAAATGATGAATTTCCTGGCAGGCTTCAGGACTCCCATGGGATAACTCAGCTATGGCTGTGTGGTTGTACATAAACCCACCGGCAGCATGTGTTTGTTTGCAAAAGGAAAACCTTTAAGTCACTGAAAACAAGAGCCTGTCGTACACCCCGAGGACTTGCCAGCACACGTGTGACACATGAGAAACAGCCCAGCCACAGACACCTCCTCCTGCCTTTTCTCCTATATCCCAGGAACAAGCCTCTGCTCCTTTCCCAGCCAAACCATCTCAGCACACTGAGAGCAGCAGAGTCCACAGAGGCAGACCTGTCTTAGCTGTTTCTTACAGAGCTGCCATCACTTACCAGTAGCCTTAAGAACAGAAATGTCTGGCTGCACTGGGTTAAACCCTCACCTGCACAGGCAGGACACAAAGCAACTTCAGAAGCTTCCAGGGAACTGTTATATTGCCCCATACCAATTACCATGTACCTTACTGTCCTAAGGAAATCGCAGCAGCAGGGTTCCTTGTGATGCCAAAGCACTTGCCTTTGAGAAAAAGATTAGAATTAACATTTCACATAAAAGGAAGGAAGGAGGGAGGGAGGGAAGGAGGGAAGGAGGGAAGGAAGTTTTTTTTTAAAAAACAAAACTTCTGGGCTACACTGTTTTTGAGGAAGTGTTTGTATTTCAAAAGGACCATCTGATATAAGTTATTGGTCCTGAGTGACAGAGTACGTTATTTTTTATTTCTTAACGTACCACAACAGTTACACCACCATTAAGAGCACTTTATTTCTAGTTTTAACTTGTTCATCATCAGTACTAAATCAGTCTGGTCTTGACTTACTGGTTAGCTTTAGAATATAAACTCCTGGCCATTCAAAATGCTACTCCCTGGCCCGGGAGAGGGGTGCTGAGCAGCGCGACCAGAGACTGTGAAATCTCATCTCCAGCTCCAGGCTGCCTGAGAGCTCTTGGGGGCTGCTGCCACCTAGAGATGCTCACACAGCAAGGCTGCAAGGCATGCCACACCATGCCACACCATCGCACCCCGCAGCAGACGCTGACGACCCACTCCGCAGCAGGTGCTGACGACGCACCTCACCAGTCCTGGCACCGAGTGGCTCAGACCTCCTTTTTTCATAAGACCTTTGCACACGTGCATGTTCAGGATGACAGAATGTGCTTTCACATACAGTGTGAGCAAACTTTTTGCCGTTTGTTTATGTCTACTTTAAAAAAATCCAAACACCACCACCCCCCAAACCCACCACCTTACCATTCCCTGAAAACTAGAAGAAAAACTTTAATTAAACTAAAGACTGTGGCTAATTCCCTGCCAGAAAACCAAGGGCATTTCGGAACAAGTCAGCATTACAAACTAAGGTCAGGAGAGCGAAGCATCAGTCAGGGCTCGGCTCACTGCACCCACAGGCTCTTGGGCCACTCACTGCCGTGTTCACAGAGGAATCAGTACAGCTTTCCCTGCTACCCATCCCACTTCTCTACTGTGCAGGTTCAGGAGGGCTTCTCCCTCTGCAAGCTACTAATGCCAAGTCTCATTTGGTTTACTCATAGGCATGTATTTCAGATCATTACTATTACTGTTTTCATGTTAATTTCAAGTGCAACTCTTGGAGCCAGAATCCATGCATGCCTGTATCAGTTGCCAGGTCTGTCAAAAAAAGAAGTTAGAACTAAGTCACCTCAGCATATTACAGTGCCGCTATTGGCAGGGTGGGTGCACACAGCAGGGTGCACAGTGCAATCCAGTGCAGAGGCTGCCCGCAGATTCCTGAGTATGCCAAATCCAGTCTCTTCTGCCCTGTAGCAGTGCAGACTCACAGTGCCCTTAGGGGACACACAGGGACAGTGTTAGCCTGCCCTGGCTACCATGTAGAGACCTCGCCACAGACCTAAAGCCACACACCTAAAGCCAGGCATGCCCTGGGAAGACCAGAACTCCCAGGAGGGCTGCAGGATCCATACCATCACCAACTTCCCATTAATAAAAGGGCTGGGACAGGACATCTCCTTTGCAGGGACTGAGTCATCTGATGGCATCTGCAGGCTGAAACTCCCAGTCAATATTTATCGTGCCTTTCCACAGGCACTAGGAGCTCAGCCTAATTTTAACCATCAAATAGACATAGTGGTGGAATAAATGGGAGAGGTGCCAAGGAGACTGCTGCAAAAGAGGGGAGCTGCATCCCTCCAACTGACATGGCCCACAGAAGAACAGTGGCATGGAATTAAAGCCTGCCCATACTCAGCCTGTACATGGTCCTCTCTGAAAAATAAACAAGCAAACAAACAAACAAAAACAATCCAAAGTTGCAAAAATACTGAAGTACAATTAATTTGTCAGAGTGGTTGAATACTTCAAACAGTGCTAAGTTAAGGTAGCTGTAATTATTTAACAAGTCAGCAGCCCCATATATCAGAAAAAGGAGTTAATTTATCAGCTATTTCCAAGCAGAACAAAGACTTCCAGCTTCCAGGTAACAGAGCAAGCTGTTTGGCTCACATGTTTGCAGTGTACAGCTCAGCCAGGGTCACTATACGCCCAAGAATGAAGATAGATAAAATTTTTTAAACCCCACCAAATGCATTCATGTATTTGCATCTTAACCATCACACATGAGATCAAACATTTGGCCCACAGCTTGCTTAGTGAGCGAAGGTATAATCACCTCCTTTGATGCTCTGAAGATCCACATAGCAGCCAGAGCCCCAAAATCCAGGAAAGCTCAGAGTCAGAAGGGTTCTAAATACCTGCACATCAAGGCTCACCTGGGCATCTGCCTTGGTATTTCAGCAAGCACCAAGCAGTAGGAGCAAATCATTAGTAGTTGCTATTGCCCTCAGCAGCACCTAAACACTTCCAAACAAAACCTATCATTCCAATTCCGTTATTTTAATTCAACAGATTTTCCTTTTTAGCACAGTGCCGGGCATAGAGGCTGTTCTGCAACACGGGTCCAGGAGACTTCCCCAGAGGTGACAGGCGAGTGACCCTGGACTTTTTATTTTCACGGAGGTATAAATCCAGCAAGGCAGCATCTTTGGGATCAACCACCCTAATAGCTAGTTCCTAGCGGGGAAGGTGGGCTGGAGAGCACGGGAGCAGCCCTGTCGAGACGGCTGCTGTCCGGAATCAGAGGAAGCAATGGGGAAAGTCTGAGACAGAAAAGTACCAAGTCTGGGGAAGAGACAGACTGCGTGTAAACGGAGGTAGGCAAAAAAAAACCCCAGAACCTGGGAAACAAGGAATGCAATGCTCCTGCAGCTGGGATTTATGGATTCCAACTGCAGGAGAAAAGAAAAAAACAAAACAAAACAAATAAACCCGAAACCAAACCAAACACAAAAAAACCACTAAAGGGAAAGAAGCGGCAGCCGCCCAGGATTTCGTCCCTCCTGGTTCCAAGGATTAGGAAACAATCACACGAAGGAAAAGTAAACTGTGCACTACAATGAAAACTGCCTGCGAAGCCAATACACGCTTCTTTCACCTCTCATCGAATATAATAATTCTCTCGGTTACATAAAGTCCCAAAATATAAACTGAATTGTAATAATGAGGAGCTGTTGCACCAATAACGCCCAAACATCATAAATTTTGCATCACCGGGGAGAGGGGAAAAAAAAAAAAAAAAGTTACAAAGATTGACGAGATTGCCTTTTAATGTTTTATTCACAGTCCAGGCTGCAAAGAAGGACGATGCGGCGGGATGTGATACCAGTGCCCTCCCCGGGCGACCACACCAACGCAGCTCGGCAGAACGGCGGCGAAAAGCCACTCCGATCGACTTCTCCGGTAAAAAAGGAAAAGCAAATCAAGCCAACGCTGCAAGTTTTCCTCCAGAAAGTGAAAAAATCGGGCAGAGCCTGTCGGAGGAAAACGCGCGTTCCCTGCCTTTAACTTTCGAGCCGACTGCTCCGCTTTCCCGCGGGCGCAAATCCACTTGAAGCCGTATTTATGTGGCAGAGCTCGGACACACCTCGCAGGTACAACCTGTGCGCGTACGGGGAAAAGCTTCCTCCTCTGCCCGGCCAAGTTTGGGGGCGCAGCCCTGGTGGGGCTGCAGCGGCACGTGCGCGGCTGCCGCCGGCGGACACATGGGGGTCTGGCAAAGGACGGACTGCCGCGGAGCCCGGGCGCCCGTCACCCGAGCGGGGACACCCGAGCGCTGCTGCCGGCAACAGCCGGCTGCTTTAGGGGGGGTGGACAGGACTCCGAAGAAGGCCCCCAGCCCTCAACACGCTATAATTTACAGCAATAATAATAATATCAGGTAAGAGGGTGTCGCCGTGCCGCTGCCAGGAAGCGGTGGGCTGCGCGGAAGACCCGCGGCACGGCTGATCCCTCAAGGTCTTGTCGCCCTCTGGCCGCCGCCTCTCCGCGGGACCCGAACAAACTCCCGGCACCCCTCGCAGGGCACGGGGAACCCGCTGCCCCACCGTGCTCCAGAGCACTTACTGCAAGAGCGACGCTCAACCCTCCTCTCCGCCCCTCACCGCGGAACCGGGCCGCTCTCACGC
>VWZI01002206.1:25728-42056 GCA_013396835.1 Psilopogon haemacephalus
GGGGCCGGCGCCGCGCGGGAACGCCCTTCGCCACCCCCCGCATACACAGGGCCACGGACACGCACCGAAATGTGTGCCCGCACCCTCCGCACCACCTGCGGAGCCGCGGGGGTAGCATAGGAAGTTTTGCCGCCTCCTGCCGTCTCGCGTCAGCAGGCGCACAAGCAGGACGGCCGCACACATGGAGGGTCACAGGGACACTCTCCGAGGTAGGCCACGGGAGGGGAGCCCCTCTAAAAAGGTGGAGGCAGAGACAGAATGAAGTTGAGAGAAGCGCGGGGTGGGCCGGGCCGGTCCCGGGTCAGTACCGGCCGCGGCTGGAGGGTGGCAAACGTCAGCACGAAGCACTCTCAGGCTCCTCGCCTGAGGCTTCTTCTGCCCCCCACGACCTGCATGCTCACAGGCCCGGGCTTCCCCATGCCAGGTGTGAAGGCCAAAGCACCCACACTGCACTCTGATGCCAGGGTGCAGTGTGTGTGTTTGGGGGCTACAGGCAACCAGCACTCAGGTGGGGTGACTGGCATGCTTTGGGGTGGAAGAGCTGGAAAGGAGGGTACTGAGGCAGGTCGATTGAACCTGGAGCTCACTCTTCAGTGTGGTGGATGGACTTCACACTGCAGCAGCCACATTTTCCAGCTCATCTGTAAAGCTATGGTGCACAGAGGTGTGGTAGCATTTCCCACCAGAGCATCTGCTGTCCTGATGGCCCCTGCCAGTCTGATGGCATTTCCTAGATGCAGCTAGGTGGGGAAGGCTGCAGTGCAGGGATCCTACAAGCGTCACCCAAGCTGCCATAGTGTCCCCATCACTATTGCCTACCCCAACACAAGCATGAAATGCCAACACAGACATCCTCTTAGGTCAGCAGGGTGGCATCTTTTCAATGCTTGTAATGGTAAGGCAGTGACCAAAAATTTCAACATTTCATCACAAGTTTGATGCAGCAGCTGCCATTTATCACTCTCACTGATTGGCATCCTCAGAGCCTCAGTCACATTTTAACTGAACTCCACAAGCGTTCAAGAAAGGAGATGCATATTTAGTTCTTTGTGTTATGCCTGAAATGCCTGAGATAAGTTTTTGCTGTCACCACTCCCTCAGCCAGCCCTGGTGGAGCTCCTTGCTGCTTTCTGTTTATGTTCTCCGTTTATGGAGAACCCCTCTTACCAGCAGCCCTGATGGCTTTCCTCTGTGTCCCCAAGCAGATTCAATGGAGGAATGCAGCAGCAAGCTTCTTACCTCCAGCTGGAGTAGTTTTCCCCTAGGAATTAACCGGGCGTCAGAGGATCAACCCCAGTCCCTTTCACTAAACTATGTCTTTTCTAGCAAAGCCAAAGGTGCACACATCTTTTAAAAAAAAGTAATTGCCGTATCTGAAAGGGGCCTACAAGAAGACTGAGGAGGGACTATTTACAAGGTCTTGTAATGACAGGACAAGGGGTAATGGGTTTAAACTGGTAGAGGAGAGATTTAAACTGGATGTTAGGAAGAAGTTCTTTCCAGTGAGGGTGGTGAGACACTGACACAGGTTGTCCAGGGAGGTTGTGACTCCTTCCTCCCTGAAGGTGTTCAAGGCCAGGTTGAATGAGGCCTTGAGCGACCTGTTCTAGTGGGAGGTGTCCCTGCCTGTCAGGGGGTTGGAACTGGATGATCTTTGAAGTCACTTCCAACCTAAACCATTCTATAATTCTATGATTCTATCTAGATAAGTACTTCTCCAAATAGAAGTTTTAGCAGAACAGAATTAGCTGGGCTCTGCAGAACAGAGACTGTAAAGAAGGAAGTTTTTTTTCTCTTGGTGGTGCATCTCACTGCCCTGCGACAGCTCTGTCCATCAGCAGGGGCAAAGTTGCAGTTCTGCCCACCAGCACCATGGCAGGAGGAGGCAAAGGCAGTGGAGAAGCAGTGCCCAGACATGCGGGGTCTTCAGCCTCTTCATTAGTGATCTTCTGCAGAATGTCACTTAGATGAGCCCAGCTGGGCAAGGCCAGGAGCCAACCCATACTCTTGCTAATGGGGTTGGCAGCAGTGCTAACTGTCCCTCCTTGCCACCCTCAGGGAAAACAGCCTTTCTGTCACAGATATGGATCCAACAGGAGGCTGCAGGACAAAACTTGCTCAAATATTGAACGAGAAAATTTTTGCTCTGCCTTTCAGTAAACAGTGACTAATTGCTCTGGCTGGAGCTGCCTTACCTTCAAGACTAGAAGGTACAGACGGAGTGATGATAGTGAAGGCTCCTTACCTGTTAGCCACACATTAATCACGAATGTTTGCTATGCAAATCTTTTCATACAAAGCAATTATGGCTGCTCCCATCCTGATCTCATGTTTATTTATTGTATGAGCTCTTTATTTGAACCTTGTCTGGTCTCTCTTCCCTTGGAAGTGTATTAGCACATGGCTTCCAAAGGCACCCAGCTGAGAAATTGGAGATTTATTTGCAGCATGGAGGTGCACCACACCAACTGCAATGCAGAGCCCAGGGGCTCTGCTTTTATGCCCAAGGCTCTTCATGCAAAATACTCTCACCCTGAGGTCTTTGCCAGGATGAAGTACGCTTTCCAGCAGCCGCAACACCAGTTTTGCTATAATGCTGCAGTGTTAGCCACTGGTTAATGGAGATTGTCAGCCTGAGGAGTCCTGCAATAAAACTCCGGCTGGGCTTTTTAAGGCCCATTCAGTAAAAGTAGAACTTTACACAGTCGTGTATCCTTGGCTTTGCCACCTTTGCCTACCTCTGGGATGATGAGCGGTAAAATGATTTAACTTCATGACTAAGTAAGTTGCAAGAGTGCTGCTGAAAGGGGCAGCATTTGGAAAGCTGGAGCACTGGGTGTATTTAAGCACCAAATATTCTCTTGCCACAGGATTTTTCTCTCTATGTGATTTAATGTTGAACAACAGTGGTATCCAGTGTGCAAAGGGTTTCCTCCTGGACAGCTCATGGCAGCTCGCTCCCTCCCTCGGGTTTGCTCCATGATCTCTCTGATTAGCAATAAATGCCATTTCTAAATTTATCTGGATTTAGGATTCTTGTTTGGCTGCAGAGCAGTCAGAGCTGTGGGTTAACTTCTGCAGCATGACAGTTTTCTTTTCCATGTGGTGGGTAACACTCCGCTATATAGTCTAGAGATAAGCAGGACTTCGAAATCAGCCACCCCTCTGAGCCCATCACTTTTGCTCTACCTGGCTGCTACAGGCAAGGGCAGTAGGAAGCATCTCCTCTCTGCCCTCTCATGGTTCCCCTCCACATCTGCAATTGCTATTGGTGCTCTTTAATCAAGAGAAAAACACAGAAAAGCCTCTTGAGCCTAAGGTAAATAAAATCTTGTTGTTATATCCACCATCTCGCTGCTCCCATCCATAGCATTGCTTCATCTCTTGCTGCTCTTACCTCTGCTTTCACCACTGCTTTCAGATATTCCCAATGTAGTGACCTTTACTGATGTAATTAACACAGCATTTCCCATTGCTTCCAAATCTTTAATTGAGACATTAGCAAAGAGCAGGCCTGGTGATGAACACAGCAATGCTGTGCTGTATGCATTCTCCTGCCTGAAACAGCCCTCTCCAGAGTCACCCTTCCATACGTCTGGCAATATATGTGCCCCTGTCAATCTGAAACATTTCTTTTCCATCAGGTGTTTCTCTTTTATGGTGCAGCTCTAGCTTGCACCAGCAGCCAGCAGCAAGGCAAATATTTACTCCTCCACTCCTGGGACACTGTATCTATTGCGTCTGTGAGTACAGCATAGTTAGAATTTCCCCTGTTACCAGGTTCTTATTTTCCAAATTCTGACTGTTTAAACTCTTTAATTCTGTGTTTATAAATAACCTTTGTGTGATTGCTTCTTGTCAACGGAACATCCAAAGAATCTCAGGGAATTTTCTAAAAAATTCAAATATTAATAATTTTTAAAATATTATTATTTAAAATATTATTAATAACTCATAACCAGATAATTGTAACATATGCCTGGGGTCAAACTCCAAAATTCTCCTTCCAGTTAGAGCAGCCTGGGGTTTTTTTTGTTTCCCTGAAGGCACAGCAGTTCCCATTACAGTCTCAGCAGGGTAAGACACAGACAGAGGGACAGGGAATACGCTAAGTGATGGAATAACCCTCCCAAACCCCCTGAACCTGGGAGCATGGCAGAGCTTGCTGGAATAGTCCAGTAACAGACAGCTTGCTGCTGCCCTCCTTATTTCTCTAAGATGTGGATCAGCTCTATCAGGGCAAGCTGGGATTTAGACAGCTAGTGAACCTGCTTGGAAAGCAGCACATTTAACCTATGGAGAGCCCTGTGGCTTCCACAGGACAGGTAGAAAGAGATTAGACATTTAAGGGCAAGACAGCTACAATTAAAAAAAAAAAAAAAGGCAATAAAAGTCTTTTTGCAGTTCAGAGCACAAATCAGCCTTTTACTGCTTTCCCTTGCAGGGAGTGCAGTCACAAACACGAAACTCAGGCACTTTTATATCTAGTTATACAGTATCTGGGAAAGAGCAGTGTCAAGGAATGGGCATTGCCAATGCAAGGATGCCAGAGCATCCTGGTGGCTTTGTGAGAGAGGCTGAGCGTAATGGCATAGGGTCGGGCATGTGGTTCCATCCTATAGAACTCAGGTTGTGCACAGAACTGAATTTGATGGCTGCTTACTCTTTCCTGCTCTCCTGCTGATTATTTATCATCACTGCTTTCCCTTCGCCAATTGTGGACTAGTGGAAACTCAGATCCAACCCCCTTATCTAAACCCAAGCTCATTAAAAGGTCACATCTTACAAAGTAGCACAGCCACCCTAACCAATTGAATGCCTGACTAATTGCCACCCGTGTGAAATTTGATTTGCATTTCTATGGGATCGGGCATGGTTTCCTTCTCTGCCCCCGAACTTTGATTATGTTCCACTCACCAATGAGCATCTAATTTGCAGAAGATGCTGCATTCCACAGCCACAAACATGTTTCCAAACTCCTGGGTTTGCTTCCACCCAGGATGGTGCAAGGGTAGAAAGGCTGCAGAAGCTGCAGTGTAGCAAATTTTTTAAATGATGCACCATGGTAAAACTCAGCAGGCACTCAGAGAGCACATAGCACCTCCCAAGGTGTCACACAGTGTAGGTTTGAACCATACACATCAGCCATTAAGTCAATGCAGCGCTTTAATTTCATTGCTTCCTGTGGTGCCAAGTGGGACGGAGCTGGCCAAGCTGGCACTTGCAGAACTAACTCTAGGTTCCTCCTGCTTGCTGGTATGGAGGAGGATGTATACATCACAGTCATCAATTGTTTAGCTGAATGCATGGGAGGACTTGTGCCTTGCACAGCAGCACCTCCTGTCATTTAACAAAGCAAGTGTGTCTCAGCTGTGGGGACAGAGGCGCTCCTTGTCAGCTGTGCTGAAGGAGAAGCCCTGGGCATCAGGCAACACATGCTGGAGCACATGAAGCTGGAAGAGGGCCCCTCTGGACAGAGATGCTCAGCAGAGTTGCAAGCAGCCCTGAAACTAATACAAACACATTGTGTGAGATAAATATTCACTCAGGTACCCCCTCACCCACCAGTGAAGCCTTCCCTATACACAGTGAGCAACCAAAACCTAGCACAAGAGGAAAGCCATACAAGATGATGATGGCTTCTCACATCTCAACAGCTGCAGCCCTTGGAAATGCGAACCTTAAATTGATACTGAGACAGCTAATTATGGAAGATTTTATAGAAGCAGGACAATAAATACAGGAGCTCTGTTTTGAAAATACATTGCATTTGTGCATAACAGTGGTGAATGTCCTCGGGGAGAAAGAGAGTTGTGCAAAGGCATCTCCACCTCCTACATCTCCTGCAGAGAAGATACTCTGCTGCTTGGCTGAGATCCCCGCCCCACATTTAGAGAAGTGGTTTAGAGAAGTGGGACCTACAATGGCAGCAGTGAGGAGTTCAGCCATGTTTCCAGGAATTCAGAGATGATATCACAGCTCCAGAGCAGAGTGAATGGAGCTCCAAGTGGGCTGTGAGATGTGAGCTCAGCCATTCATCAGGGCCAGTCAATAACGCACCAACAGTGGACCCATTGTAGGGTGGTGAAATGCACTAATATGCCTTTTTCCCCCTTCCCAATATTATTGTTTGAGGAGTAACAAAAATTCCCCCAGAGCACAGAGAAGTGTATTCTGTGAACCTGAAAAAGGCCACTCAATTAGATCATAGAAAAACTACAGTAAGTAATAGGTAGCCAATGCAACACAGGCTTCGGAACTGTGCTTTCTAGGATTAAGAAATTTAGACCACACTTGTTTTTTTGCTGTGTTTGTCTCATTCACAGCAAAAAGATGTAAGTGCACACTGTGTTCAAGGGAACATAAAACAGGTCTATGAGGCCCTCTCTGAATTCAGGCATCACAATGTTTCTGTTTGTTGTTGGGATGTTTCGGATGTGTTTGGTTGTTGGGTTTGGGTTTGGGATTTTTTTTTGTTGTTGTTGGTTGGGGGTTTTTTGTGGTACTCTTGTATATATTAATCTTCTCATTAAGCTGCCTTTCCAAGGGCCTTGCTTACATTTCAAAGCTGCTTCTCTTAAAGCATATTGGCTCTCAGCCTAGTAGAAGATGCAGCTTATTTTTCTCTCTGGTCCACATGTAAAGTGGTGTATTTGTTCTTTTCTCCTGCCAGAGTCAAATATGGCATCTAAATACAGCACCCTCTTGCCTAGATCTCTCTCAATCATCTTTTCCCACTTCTCCTGTACCTTCTTCATGATCCTGGTGATGGGTCTCACATCTCAGCCAAATCCTTGCGGGTCAGTTCATGCCAGAGTTCATATCTTCCCTCTCTTGAAAATTAAAAGCTTCCCAACTGGCATTGAGCAGAGAGTAGTAAAATCAACACAGAGGTCACTCACTTGACACCAGAAGAGGTTCTTCTTGTAGTTGTTGGATCAAAGTTCAGTGTAGTTCTGATACATACTTCTGAGGCTATATGATCCAAGCATATCAACACCTTAATAACACAGGCATTTTGCAAGCCTGGTACTATAGACTCACAATAACAGGTCTGGGATTTCTCCTCCTGGGGCCAAACATTGCATTGTTTTCATTATGTACAGGGTTGCATGTGGGAAATTTTAAAGGAGGCTAAAGGACATCCACAACCCATTCTCCAAAGCATGTTTGAAGCTCTCAGTCACAATTATGTAGCAGTTTCTGACACCTTTTTTGGACAAAGTTTTTCTCTGAAAAATTCATCTGTACAGCATGGGACATGTCTATAAATAATAGACACTGCAACTCACCTGCCTCTTTACATTTCTGTAGGCAATGGAAGCTCTATTTATAGCAAAATAGAGACAATTAACACAGCCTCATTATCAGCACAAGCAGTTTGCTGGATGGTTCCATTTCCCTGATAATTTTTTGTTTCTATAGCAAGAAGTTTCCCATTGTGACAGAGAAGAAGAGTCTCCCCAGGACCACAATAACTTTGCTGATTTTGAATACCTTACAAATAAAGCTTAGTTATCAAATCACCTTCCAAAAGCCGCCATGATTTCCAGCTTCATCTTTTCATCTGCACTATGCCATATTCTATCACTTCCCATTTGCTTATGAGCAGCTGAGCAAAGGCTCAAGTTCCTTAGCTTCAGAAGGGACTGTACCAGTCTGAACCCATCAGGTAGCTGTTCTGGTGCTAACTAATTCTGTTAATTCTGGATTTGTCATAGGAGCCATGAAGCTGCTGATGTGAGTGCAGACTCTGAATAGCTCAGCAAACCACACCAAAGAGGGTTTGAAGCCCAGATGGATAGAAATTTGGCAAGTTAAATTGCTTATCCTCATCAGCATGGCAAAAGCAAAGGCCTGTGCCAGCCACTGCTGAGGTGATACCTGGGGCTTCAGGCACTGCTTGGCAGGCAGCTCACGTGTGTGTGCTTTCACATGCCAGGCATCATTTGGGCCAGGGCCCACCAGCAGCCACAGCACAAAGCCCAGCAGGATTTCAGGGCTCTGCTGCCAAGGCAAGAGCAAAACTTCCAACGGCAGGCCAGGAGCAGTGCAGTACACCACCTTGTCTGAGGCATCCCTGCAAATCTCCACCCAAATTTTCCCTTTTTTGCCCCATTTAATTTTATTTTTTTTTAATCCCTGGAATGCAGCCATTCATGAGGTAAATGCTCTCTTCTCATGCTGCTTTGTTTTTTTTTTCTTAAGAGTTTTCTTGAGAAACTCTCAGCAAATACAGGTACTATATGAATATTTTTTAATTATTTAAAACAATCATTTAAATATTTATTTAAATATGTATGTTTAGCTTCTTTTACTGTTTTTCTGCATGCTTGGTCATCAGGAAAAATAAAAGAGCACTACTGCAAGTGATGACAACAGTCCCACCACCCTAACAAATTAGGGAACAGATGTGGCATCAACAGTCATGGGGATTCATTCTGCTGCTTTTTCAGCCTCATACTATGTGCTGAACGCCTGGCATGTTTTGCAGAGAGACATCACTCATCACTGAAAAAGGGAAAAGGAGAGACTGAAGATGATCTAAACTCAGAAATTTTCACTTTATGGGGTTTTTTTTAGGTTAAAAGAACAATGGCATTGTTGGAAAATAACCAAAAAATCCACAACATATACACACAACACAACAACACAAAACAAAACACACAGAAAAAAAAACCCCAGACATCCCATCCTGATTTGGAGTACCCCTTGAAGGAAACCTCTTGCCATTCAGCAAGCCCTCCTATTTCACCCTCTTACTTTCCTAATCAGGCTGCTCTGATCATAAAAGAGGTGACTTGAGTCTGGGTCCTGTCCCACTACCCAGAACCATTTGATTGCTCACCACCTTCAGTGCAGTTTTGCTTAACTTTTCTCAGCGGAGTAGTTTCCCTCTTTTGCTGTTAGAAACCTGCCACAAACTGCATCTATCTCTGCAAGCAGGGGATCATTGTGCGCTTCCCTCCTAAGGTTTAAATTAAGACTTAATGAAGACTCAGAATTTAAGCTTAAGTGTTTAGCTCATGACTAATTATGTTTGTAAGTGTAAGGTTCAGAATTTAAGCTTAAGTGTAAGGTTCAGTTTGCTTGGCAAGAGCAAGCATCTGAGTTAAAAAAAAAAAAAAAGCCATAAAACCCAAAAAATAAAAGTCCCAAGCAATATTTACACATTGGAGAACACAGCAAATCTCTCCCTTGAAAAGGCACAAGCAATCCCCACAGCTCTTTGGCATGCTTTCAAGCAGCCTCCTTTATTTTATCCAATTTCTTGGGGTTAAAAAAAAAAAAAAGCAAGTGACTATCTTTATTATTTATTATTTACAAAATATCTCCACTGCTTCTGCACAGCAGTTCCAACAGCTCTTCTGCATATTGTGACTATGCTTCGATTCCACATCTCTGCATGGATGAAGATCTGAAGTACAGAAGTGCAATCCCAAGCACAGATCCAGGCTGAGTGGCAAATGGCTGCTCCAGCCCTCTGAGCATCTTTGTGTCCTCCTCTGGACTCGCTCCAACAGTTCCATGTCCTCCTTGTGTTGGGGGCTCCAGAACTGCACACAGTACTCTAAGTGGGGTCTGACGAGAGCAGAGTAAGGGGGGAGAATCACTTCCCTTGACCTGCTGGCCACACTGCTCTTGATGCGGCCCAGGACACAGTTGCTGTTTGGGCTGTGTGCACACTGCCAGCTCATGTTGAGCTTTTCATCACCCCAGACCCCCAGGTACTCTTTCTCAGGGGAAAAAAAAAAATCTCCCTGCCCATCTTCATTCTTGCACCTCATCCCTCATGTGCTCTTTCCTGCCTGTAGATTGACTTAGCTGTTTATCCTCCTTTGTTAGGAACAAAACTCCTTTAGAAATTAGACCGTAGGCTTGTGCTACCTCAGTGAATCCTTTGCTGCCTCTGTTTATAAAAGAGACATGAATTGAAAGGCTGCTCTGCTGTGGGATATTAAGTAGAGTACTCCTCCCACTGTGCCAGCAAGCACCATTGTTAGCATTAAGCTAACTTATTAATAGCCTGATACACTTGAAAAATCAACCATCCAAGCAGCAACGTAAGAAGGGTTTACCTCTTCACTGGTGGCACCTCTCTGGGAATCTCATCTCTCTGCAGATGGAAGCCTGCAGATGCACAGTGGTGTCAGCCCATCACTGACATTACTAACATTCAAATCAGTGAGCTATTAGCTGTAAAATTTGGGAGATTGTGTGTTTTGGTGGTACTTCACACACTGACAGGTGAAAAATGTTGCCCTATGTCTCCACTGATCAAGAAATGTGCCATGGAAAGACATCAGTCACTGTAACTCCCAAGGTACCCCACAAAGATGGATTTCAGTAACAGAGTCATCAAACTTCACCTATCTTCTTTTCACAGGCTCAGGATTCAAGACAAATGCTATATATTCACTTCTGGTGATCTCTATGCTTAACAAAGCCATGAGCGAGCAGTGTTACTGATAGCACCATGTTTCTTTCAGCTACATGGAATAATTGCTCAGAGGAGGAGGCTGAAGTCCCGGTTTAGCAACAGCACTACAGATAGATATGCCACCCATTGTGGTTTGAAGTGGATATTTTTTGGATTGTGCATTGAACCATAACTTCCAGCCAGTTTAGCTGCTGTAAAACTCAGTACTGGAAGGGCCTTCCTTCTGAGCAGCTTCCTCAACTTCACGAGCCATTGCCACCTCTTTTCTCCCGATAACACCTGGGTGCTCAACTCCCTTGCAGGAGCAAGGCCTGGAGTCCATCAGGGCCTGGATATGAGGCTGCTCCTGATTAATTTTCTGGTTACCAGAAAAGGTTCAAATGTCTCCTGCTGTCAGTTTGAATAGAGGGTGCAAAAGGAACATAGCTTGTGGTGGATCAGTCAACTCAAAAGCAAGATTTAATCCCAGAGATAATTCTTACCCTCTTAAAACTTTAACCTAAGGATTCCAAGGGGGAAAAAAAAAAAGCCAAAACAAGGGACAAAGGTGGAAGTTGAGGCATAAGTTCCATGGACACATGAAGAAGAATTTTCCCCCTGTGAATGTGACAGAACACTGGAACAGGCTGCCCAGGGAGGTTCTGGAGTCTCCTTCTCTGGAGATACTCAAAACCCACCTGGATGTGTTCCTGCATGATCTGTTCTAGGTGATCCTGCACTGGCAGGGGGGTTGGACTGGATGAGCTTTTGAGGTACCTTCCAATCCCTGACATTCTGTGATTCTGTGAAAACAACCCAAAACAAACAAAAAAACCCCAAACCAATGAACAAACAAAACCCAGAAAAAAAGTCACCTTGTGCTAGCCATTCCCTTTGCTTCACTTGACAGGCACTGCAGAAAGGGTACAGTAGGGTATGCTTTATGTATGGAATAACTCCTGTGCCAGTCACTGCTGAGGCTGCTGAGTCCTGCCAAATTTTTACATAATTAAGGAAAGCTTCCACAATGTAGACAACTGCAGTGAAGTAAGAGGCTGGCTTCAACATTAAGGACAAGGGGGAATGGCCTCAAGCTGAGGCTGGGTACGTTTAGATTGGACATTAGGAAAAAGTTTTTCACAGAGAGAGTGGTCAGGCACCAGGAGATGCCATGGGAGGTGGTGGAGTCACCCACTCTGGATGTGTTTAAAGGTGGTTTGGATATAGTGCTTGGGGATCTGGTTTAAGGTGAATCTTGCAGAGTAGGGTTAAGGGTTGGACTTGGTGATGCTGAGGGGATTTGCCAACCTGGATGTTTCTGTGATGCTATGACTCACTTAGGCTATACAAGTGCAGAGATGCTCACACTATCTACCTTGGCAAGACTCATCTTTCCACCCTTCTCAGAAGACGCCCCCTCATCAACTGTGAGGGCCAGAGCTGGTCCCTCAAAACTTTGTCTTTCCCTCTCACTCTCCATATACTTGTCACATAGTGTGGGAACCTAAAATGAGGTGGTTCTGTGAGCTACAGTAGTACAAGAAAGTCATCATGTCCTTGTCATTTGACCTTGCCATAGAAAGGTAAAGCACCTGAAGTCCTGGCATCCCATTGAGACACTGCTAATATGGAGAAGTCAGTTGTCATCAAAGAAAGGGAATTATCTGGGGAGGCTCTGCTGTGGTGTGGAGTGGATCCATTTGCCCTACAACACCAGGTAAAGGTGAAGGCAGTTCACTACAACGCACATGAAGGTGCAGCAGTCCAGAATGTTTTTTTATTCCAGGAAATGAAAGGAAAGCAAATAAGGGAAGTCAGTTTGCAATCCCAACAATAAAAAGCAGTGCAGGGCAGGAGGTAGAAAATTGCCATGGCACCTT
Source organism: Psilopogon haemacephalus (assembly GCA_013396835.1). Lineage (NCBI taxonomy): Eukaryota > Metazoa > Chordata > Aves > Piciformes > Megalaimidae > Psilopogon > Psilopogon haemacephalus. The sequence goes on from VWZI01002206.1 coordinate 38,029, forward strand.
TTCACCTCCGGCAGTTGGCAGCACCAATGATGCTTTTTATTCTTTCTAAACCAGGGAACACCTGTGGCACTTTTCTAGGGCTTGATGGCCAGAGCCACTGCAGTGGGCATGTAGCAGAGGTGACTCCTGTGCTGGGGTTTCATAAAATCACAAAAGGATAGGGGTTGGTAGGGATCTCAGTCAAGTCCAACCCCCCTGCCAAAGCAGAATTATCTAAGGCTCACCACGTTGGAATGTGCCCAGGTGGGTTTGAGAGTCTCCAGAGCAGGAGACTCCACAATCTCTCTGGGCAGCCTGCTCCAGTGCTCCACCATCCTCACAGTGAAGAAGTTTTCCCCTGTGTTGAGGTGCAGCTTCCTAAGTTCCAATCTGTGTCTTTTGCCCTTTGTCCCATTACTGGGCAGCACTGAAAATGTGACTGTCCCCTTCTTGACACCTTCAGATACTGGTAAATATTAGTAAGATCCCTCTCAGTCTTCTCTTCGCCAGACTAAACAGCTCCAAGTCTCTCAGCCTTCCTCATAAGACATGTTGCTGTCCCATGCATAACTTACTGTTCACCTAACTTACTGTTCACCTAACTGCCATCCTGGGGGGACTCCAAGGTCCTTCCCTCTGGAACTGGTCTGGTCACATTAACCACTAATCCTTACCAGTGCATGGTGTTACTCAGATGCAAGGCTCTATGCTTATCCCTGTTGAATTTCATTAGCTCTCCTCTTGCCCAGCTCATCATTCTGTCCAGCTCTTGCTGACTGGCACACACTTTGGCTGACTGTCAGCTCAGCAGTTGAGGGGATGTTGCAGGTCATTGTGGGCATCTCCCCAGGGGAACCTGTCTGCCCATAAGCACCTACTTAATGGAAGAAATCAGAGAGTTGTGGTCAATGGGACACAGTCTAGCTGGAGGCCTGTAACTAGTAGACTCCCTCAGGTGTCAGTACGGGGACCAGTATTAATCAATGGATTTGCACTCCTGGATGAGGGCGTGGAGTGCACTGTCAGCAAATTTGCTGTCAACACCAAGATGGGTGCAGTGGCTGACACACTGGAGAGCAGTGCTGCCGTTCAGAGACTTGGGCAGGGAGATATTTGATAAAGTTCAACAGGGGCAAGCGTAGAGTCATGCACCTGGGAAAGTACAGTCCCATGTATAGGTTGGAGACTGACCTGCTGGGGAGCAGTGAAGGGGAGAAGGACTTGAGAGTCCTGGTGGATAGAACGATGACCATGAGCCAGCAGTGTGCTCTTGTGGCCAGGAAGGCCAATGCCATCCTGGGGTGTATTAGAAGGGCTGTGGTTAGTAGGTTGAGAGAGGTTCTCATGTCCCTCTACTCTGCCCTGATGAGACTGCATCCGGAGTACTGTGTCCAATTCCAGGCCCCCCAGCTCAAGAAGGACAGGGAGCTGCTTGAGAAAGTTCAGCACAGAGCCACAAAAATTACTAAGGAAGTTGAACATCTTCCTTATGAGGAGAGCCTGAGGGAGCTGGGGCTTGGAGCTTGGAGAGGAGGAGACTAAGCAGTGAGCTCATTCATGTTTATAAATATGTAAGGAGTGAGTGCCAGGCTCTGCTGGGTAATGCCCAGTGAGGGGACAAGGGGCAATGGGTGGAAGCTGAGGCACAGGAGGTTCCATGGAAACAGATGAGGGTGACAGAGCACTGAAACAGGCTGCTCAGGGAGGTTGTGGAGTCTCTCTTCCTGGAGATATTAAAGAACTGTATTGAACTGACCTTCTGTGATTCTACTGCAGGGATGTTCAGCTGATAAACAAGCACCCTCCAGCCCCTGCAAGATCTGCTGTACAACGGAGGTGCTTGAAATGGCTTTTACTTATGTATTTAAATGCAAAATTTAGTTCTGCAACAGGTAGTCTGTTGTAACTACTCTCTCTTGTAATTTACTACTGTTTGACACCACAAAACACACTCAAAATGCTCCTGGAGCCTGCGCTTATGCCGCTGCCCGCAGCATCCTCCTGCAGTCCAACAGTGCCCTCTCACGGCTCCTCTGCTGCCGAAACACAGCATTCACAGTGGCAGAAAGGCAACTCCGGCTTAAAATCACAGGGAATTCCTCTTCCCTTCTCTCCTCGATTCTTTGCTTGTTTTGTTTTTTTTTTAAACACAGGAAAAGAAAAGGAAAATATTTATTATTTTTTCTTTAAATTTCTATTCAAGAAAGCATGGAAAATGGAACACAGTTGAGGGAATTAAGCTTCTGAAGGAGTTTGCTGTGAAGGAAGTGCAATATGAAGATCATGCCATACATGAGCCTGATAACATTCCTCTTGGGACAGGTCTCATAAAGAAGCTTATTAAACTTGCTCCTTCATCCTATGCCACAACTTGGCTACCAAGTTTCTATCAAAGGGTGACAGTGGAAGGCTCACTGTTGGCAAGTTCACTGACCAACTGAGGCAGATAGAGCCTGTATAGCTTGTCACATTCTACCCTAATCTCTGCCATAGAAACTATGACTACAGAACTAAAATGTATGACTATAAAGCCAGAGGACGGCATGAAAGAACTGAAGGAGGAACTTAAAACCTCCATATCCAATCTGGCAAAGGATACCATTCCTTCATCATCGGAATGGGTGCATGTTTCTGCCATCAGGAACAGACACCCACCTCCTGCAAGGCAATTCTGGCCCAGGAGACAAATCTGACCTAGACATCAGCAATCACGTGAGTCACTTTGGATAATCATGCATGACCAATTTGGTGAGAACATGAACAAATGGGATGGTCAACCTACTTCAGTTCTTCCAAAGAGAGTCAGGGAACTACAGAGTGGCAGATGCAAAAATGCTAGAAAAGTAGCTGTCACTTCTTCAGCTCCTCAGAGCAATTGCAATTATTCTAATTGTAATTTTCCTCACAAAACCACCAATCATTGTGTACAGCCCACATGCCATGTTCAGCATTAGGGGTGCCCTTCCTCTAGCCAAGAGGAGGAAAGGGATAGTGGAGAAAACCAAATTTATTGAAATGTACTCATTAGGTGGCCTGGCAGTTCAAAAAGTTCAGAAATACAGGGCTTTAGTTGATACAGGTGCTCTGTGTAATCTATTGCTATCAAATTCCAATGGGACAGAGGCTATAGCTATTTCTGGAATCACTGGTGGATCTCAAGAGTTAACCAAGTTGCAGGCTGAAATAAGTTTAACTGGTAAAGAGTGGAAGAAGCATACTATTGTAACTGGTCCTGATGTGCTTTGCATTCTGTGATGTGAGTTTTTGAGACAAGGTTGTTTCAAAGATCCTATGGGGCATAAATGGGGTTTTGGAATAGCATCTGCAGAAATTGAGGATGGTAAATTGAAATTGTCCATTAGACCTGAACTTTCAGATGAATCTCCAGTTCTGGGACATCATCATATAGAGGACCCAAAACTGCCAATTGCTACTGAAACTGTGCATCACAGGCAGTACAGAACTAACCGTGCCTCTTTGTTTCCCATTCATCAGCTGATTTGTCAACTAGAAAGTAAAAAAATCATTGAGAAAGATAATTTCCCTTTCAACAGTCCAATTTGGCCTGTGCACAAGGCTAATAGCAACTGGTGCCTCACAGTAGATTTCTGTGCCCTCAAGTAGGTGACTCCACCCATATGCACATCTGTAACGTCAGTACAAGCTGGAATTGAAGGAAGCCAAATGGTATGCTACCATAGACATTGCTAATGCTTTCTTCTCTATTCCCATAGCCAAGGAATGCAGGTCTCAGTTTGCATTCACCTGGAGAGGAATCCAGTATCAGTTCAACTGTTTGCCTCAGGGGTGGAAACACAGTTCAATGATCTGTCACTCAGTGATCCACAACGCACAGGAGAAAGGTAAAGCTCCAGAACACATACAATTCACCGATGACATCATTGTGTGGAGCCAAACTGCTGAGGAAGTCTTCGAGAAAGGTAACAAAATAATTAACATTTTGTTGCAATCAGGTTTTGCCATAAAAAGAGACAAGGTCAAAAAACCTTCCAGAGAAATTCAATTTCTGGGAGTGCAGTGGCAGGATG
>VWZI01002207.1:9125-35670 GCA_013396835.1 Psilopogon haemacephalus
CAGGCACTGCCACCTCACTGCCACCAGGCACTGCCACCAGGCACTGCCACCTCACTGCCACCAGGCACTGCCACCAGGCACTGCCACCAGGCACTGCCACCTCACTGCCACCAGGCACTGCCACCAGGCACTGCCACCTCACTGCCAGCAGACACAGCCCAAACCCCTGCCCTGCCTGAAACTTAGCCAGTGGCCTGAAGGGAGCCTGCAGCTGAAGGCAGCCTGCAGGAAGGCTGCAGAAGGACTTTGCATCAGGGGGGCTAGAGACAGCCCAAGGGGCAATGGTTTGGAGCTGAGGCACAGCAGGCTGAGGCTGGAGCTGAGCAAGAAGTTGGTGAGTGTGAGGGTGCTGAGAGTGTGGCACAGGCTGCCCAGGGAGGCTGTGGCTGCCTCCTTGCTGGGGGTGCTGCAGGCCAGGCTGGATGAGGCCTTGAGCAGCTGAGTGGAGCTGAGAGGTGTCCCTGGGCATGGTGGGGAGGCTGCAGGGGATCAGCTCTGAGGTTCCACTCCAGGGCTGTGTGCTGTCAGCCTTCCCCCACCTTTTGTAAGTGGTGTGAGCTCAGCACTGAGTGTGATGCTAACAGAACTGAGCACAGCTGGCAACCTCTCATCTATAAATAAAAGCAGCTCTTGGAGCCAAACATTGCTGATTTGCATGGTTGATGATTTGGGCTCCTTTTTCAGAGAAACATAATCAGTAATTTTTGGAATACTACAAAAACATCATTGAAAAGAAATAGACAAGCTCTAAGTAGGGGAGCAAATGGCATTTTTGAGGTGCTCATATGTGTCATCTGCAGTTTCTGTATTTGTGTTCACCACAGCTTCACACTGGTGCACATAGAATCACAGAATGGTTTAGGTTGGAAGGGAGCTCAAAGCTCAGCCAGCTCCAACCCCCCTGTGCCACAGGCAGGGACACCTCCCACTAGAACAGGTCGCTCAAGGCCTCATCCATACTGGTCCTGAACACCTCCAGGTAAGTTGTAGAGCACAGAAGCACAGAATGGGATCAAAGATCACATTGGTTGCTTCTGTGCTCCACAACCTCCCTGGGCAACCTGTGCCAGTGTCTCACCACCCTCACTGCAAACAACTTCCTCCTAACATCCACTTTCAGTCTCCCCTCTGCCTGTTCAAACCCATTTCTCCTCCTCCTCCTCTCATCCCCAGCCCTTGTCAGTAGTCCTTCCCCAGCCCTCCTGCAGCCCCCTTCAGATCCTGCAAGGCCACTCCAAGGTCTCCTGGCAGCCTTCTCTTCTGCAGGCTGCAGAGCCCCAACTCCCTCAGCCTGTGCTCAGAGCAGAGCTGCTGCAGCCCTCTCAGCTGCATCTTGGTGGCCTCCTCTGCACTGGCTCCACCACTTGCATGTGCTGCTTGTGCTGGGGGCTGCAGAGCTGCACACAATGCTCCTGAATGCTCCTCTAGACCTGAATGCTTCCTCTGCCTCTCTGTGCACATCCACAAACTCAGAGCCCAGCACTTGGCCACAATGAAGAGTATTTCTGGCATGCCAGCTTCTCCCTTTGGGAGCCTGGATCTGTGACTGGATGGACCCAGGCAGCTCTCCCTCTATTCCAGTCTGACCCGTTGGAGCTGGGCTCTGCCTGTGTTCTGTCCAGGCTGCTTGTTCAGTCAGCACAGTGCCACGTTCTGCTCCTGCCAAGAGTCTGCAAGCTGCTTTAGAGCAGCACAGTGCAGCTAAGGTTAATGATGCTAAAGAAAATGACAGCAGGAAGGAATCTGTCTGAAGCAATCCAATAGTTCCCTATTGTCTGGGAAGGCAGGATTTGTTTTGAGTAATCAGTGGTTTCTAGATGAAAACAGTGGCAATTTTATTTGTGCCTCCCAAGGATTTTCTCAGGGAACAAGCAGCCTGGCTTGGTGTGCCCCAAGGACAATCACAGAGCCACAGAATGCCAGGGGCTGGAAGGAACCTCCAGAGAGCATCCAGCCCAAGCCCCCTGCCAGAGCAGGAGCACCCAGGGCAGGGCACACAGCAACACAGCCAGGGGGGGTTGGAAAGGCTCCAGAGCAGGAGACTCCACAGCCTCTCTGGGCAGCCTGCTCCAGGGCTCTGGCACCCTCCCAGGCACAAAGGTTTTTCTTTCTGTTATTACAATGGGAGAGAATGAGGAGCTCCTGGATGTGGTGGGATGCCCTTGCACATCTCCAAGCACAGAAAGGGGATTTGGAGAGAGGTCTTAGGGTTACTTGTGACCTGGTGGACAGAAACACTTAACAATAAATGCAAATGCAGACCCAGCTGACAGTGACACAGCAGGAGGGGAGGAAGGCAAAAGGCCTTGAGGCTTGTCAGGAGAGGTTTAGACTTTATCAGGATTTGCTTTTGCACTGAAAGGGTAACCAAGTGTTGGAGCAGGCTGCCCAGGGAGCTGCTTGAGTCACCACCCATGGAGGTACTTAAAAGATGTGTAGATGTGGCACTTGGGGACATGGCTTACTGGTGGGCTTGGCAGCTTTAGGGTTGCCTTTGGACTCAGTGATCTCAGAAGACTTTTCCAAATTAAATGGTTCTAGGACCTTAAGATCTGGTGTAGGTTGTGCTGAACAGACACTGCCTTGTTCCTCGAGTCTGAAAGCAATTAGGAAGGATGAATCCAAACAGCTTGCAGGAGGCTGGGACAAACAGACCACATCCTCAGCTGCTGCAAACTGGAGGATCTCCCCTGAGCTTAGTGCAGCCCTTTTGATCCTGCCAGAAGAACAACAGCAGCAACAACACAGAGCTTTGCAAGCAGATGTGCCTCCAAGAACCTGCAGAGAAGTGAGCTGTAAGGAGAGAGCTCTCTGCACAGAGAACCTGGCAGCACACTGGCTGCTCATGCTCAGTATTCAGTGGCACTACTCTGGATGTTCACATGGGAGCATCTCCTGCTTCATCAGTGCCTGCCAGCTCCCTGGAAATGTACCTCCCACCTGTGGGATCGTTTTCAACTCCTCTTGGAGCCACAGCACCTTCACAAGCCCCAGGAGGTGCTTCCAGCCTTAGGCTTCCCTTGAGCATGGGATCTGTGATCCTTACAGCAGCAGGGCTTCATTTCAAGCTCGTGCTGGCTTGAAAGGCTTGCCCAGAGCAGGAGAGAGACTCTGCCCAGAGGCAGTGTAGGATGCAGCTGAGCAGCACCCTGCTGTCTGAGGGGCTGCCAACCCACGGCAGGTACACTGATGGAGTGCAGAAGGTAGGAGCCAAGCCAAGAGCTGGACAGCAGTGGGGCTGGAAGCACTTAGGCCTTGATTAGCTCTTCAAAATGAAGTTTAACTTCAGTTTACATCTCTTTATATTAATATCAACCAAAGAACTTGGCAATGCCTTCCTCAGCTACAGTGGTACTTAGCTGGAAGCCTGAGGCTGTAGCTTGCAACAGCTACAGGGACAACAGCTACAGGTGGCCATGGGGACTGCAGCAATTGTCTGCTTCAGGGTTTGCCATGGTTTAGCTAACACAAGAGAGAATCAGAGAATGCCAGAGTGGCTCAGGCTGGAAAGGAGCTGAGAGCTGATCCCCTGCAGCCTCCCCACCATGCCCAGGGACACCTCTCAGCTCCACTCAGCTGCTCAAGGCCTCATCCAGCCTGGCCTGCAGCACCCCCAGCAAGGAGGCAGCCACAGCCTCCCTGGGCAGCCTGTGCCACACTCTCAGCACCCTCACACTCCCCAACTTCTTGCTCAGCTCCAGCCTCACCCTGCTGTGCCTCAGCTCCAAACCATTGCCCCTTGGGCTGTCTCTAGCCCCCCTGATGCAAAGTCCCTCTGCAGCCTTCCTGCAGGCTGCCTTCAGCTCTTGGCAGGCAGCTCTGAGGTGCCCCTGGAGCCTTCTCCTCTGCAGGCTGCACCCCCCCAGCTCCCTCAGCCTGTGCTCACAGCAGAGCTGCTCCAGCCCTGCCAGCATCTTTGTGGCCTCCCTCCAGCAGCTCTGTGTCCTCCTCCTGCTGGAGACAGGGTTGAGGGTGAGTTCAGAGCAGAGCCAAGGGGCAGGATGCCCTCTCTTGCCCTGCTGCCCACACTGCTCTGGCTGCAGCCCAGGCTGTGATGTCCCTGGCAGCAGGAGGTGGCTGTGCTCCTCAGCCAGCATGGCCACCAACAGGCACACCTGGGAGCTAATATGAGGGAGGTTTCACTGTCCTTAGGGCTTTTAACTGCCTCCACCTTCAGTGTTGCTAAAATGCTTCCCCCTCACCAAAGCAGGGTGGCCTGAAGGGATTTTGTATGGTAAGGAAGAGAAGCTGCTGAAAGCCCAGCACACACATTCCTAGCAGGATCTGGAGCTTGCAGAGGGGAGAGGTTTGTTTGGAGCAGTGACTGCCCATCCCTGTCAGGGAAAATGTAAGCAGCTCTGACAAACAGGCCTGAAGTAGCCTAAGAAATTATAAACAGAGTCCTCCTTTTGATGCCTCAGACCTGTGCCTCAATGGCCACCAAGGCCTGGACAGGAGCTGGAGCAGGCAGCACTAACAACAGCTCATCTGCAGGAGGAATTTTGGATGTAATTTCATTCTTTTAATCAACACTGATCCTCACTTTGAGTAGTTTTCTGGTGCTTGATGCCTGCACCTCCCAACCTCAGCTTATCTTCTCTAGACCAATTAGGAACTGTGAGTAAAACCCAAACCAGCTCTAACTTTGTTCTCTCCCTTTGGTGGCTCAGCCATGTCACTAAGGACAAGGAAGTGCATTCATCACCTGCAAGGCTAAAAGCATTTGAGCAATGATCTAAATGTCTCTCCCTAGATTACTGAGCAGTTTAGCTTCTCTGACAACTGGAGTGCAATGTTCCAGACTGCTGGAGTTAACTCAGTGTGTTTGGAGCCGGGGAGGGTGCTTGGCTGGGGGTGCCTAGCAGCACATTATTGCTAGTGGTGATCCATGCAGGTACTGCAGCTTCTCTTGGTGATTTTCAGCCTGAAAAGTGCCTTCTAAAGGGTGATGAGGACATTTCTCAAGGAGCCCAAATTACATCAGCTTCATAAACTCTTGGCAGGGTTTAGCACATAGGTGTATCATAGAATCTTAGAATCACAGAATGTCAGAGGCTGGAAGGGACCTCCAAAGCTCAGCCAGTCCAACCCCTCTGCCAGAGCAGCATCTCCTATGCCAGGTCACACAGGAACACATCCAGGCTGACTGAATATCTCCAGAGAGGGAGACTCCACAGCCCCCCTGGGCAGCCTGTGCCAGGGTTCTGGCACACGGAAAAAAATTCCTCCTCATGTTTAAATGAAGCTTCCTCTGCCTCAGCTCCCACCCAGTGCCCCTTGTGCTGTCCCTGGGCATCACCCAGCAGAGCCTGGCCCCAGCCTCCTGCCACTCACCTGCACACATTGAGAACCATTGCTGAGGTTGATGATAATCTGGAGAGAAATTCTTCCATATGTGGGCCCTGATCCATACCCTCAACCCAGCACTGCAGGCTCAACACTGGACCATGTCCCTAAGTGCCTGCTCCACAGGCTGCTGGAACAGCATCCACAGGGATGGCGACTGTTCCACTGCCCTGGGCACAGCATTCCAACGTTTGAGAACCCTTCCAGGGCAGAAATATTTCCTAGCACCCAGCCTGAGCCTCCCTTGTTGCAGCTTGGAACCATTTCTTCTGCTCCTGTCCCTTGCCCCCGAGGAGCAGAGGCTGTCCCCTCCTCACTGCCCCCTCCCTGCAGGGAGCTGCAGAGAGCAATGAGCTCTGCCCTCAGGCTCCTCTGCTCCACCTGCACACCCCCAGCTCCCTCAGCCCCTGCTCACCCCCAGCTGCTCCAAGCCCTTCTCCGTCCTTGCTGCCCTGCTCTGGGCTCACTGCAGCCCCTCAGTGTCCTTGCTGCATTGGGGGGCCCAGAGCTGAGCACAGCACTCAAGGTGCTGAGCACAGAGGGCTGATCCCCTCCTGTCCCTGCTGCCCACCCTGCTTCTGTCCCAGGTGAGGATGGCAGCTGGGCACTGCTGGCCAGCTGTGTTCCAGTGTGAGCTGCCCTAGGTGACCCTGCTCTGGTAGGGTGGGTGGCCTGGAAGCTCTTTCAGGGCCTGCTCCAACCCCTGCCATTCTGTGATTCTTTGACCAGCTTCTGTGAGCAATCCTATCTTTTATAGGAATCAGAGCTTCCCACTGGCACATTAAGTGGAATTTAGCCAAAGAGAAGGAATTAGGATTTAAAAAAAACCCCCAAACAATCAAGATTCTGTCCCAAACACTCCATTTATCTGTTTGGAATGATGTCTTTCAATTTTTCTCTTTTTTTTTTTTTTTTGGTATTCTAAAGCCCACATCCCTTAGCAAACCCAAGTGTTAAGGAAGCCAAAGGCTTTTTGTTTGTTTGTTTATTTTGATTCTCATAAACCTACATTTCAGAGTTGTGCAACTGATGCCATTGCATAATTGCAACTAAAATGTGTCCCTTCCCAGCCTGTAATTTATTCACTGAATTCCACACTGGGGATCTTTCAGGGAAGTAGGTATAAATCACACTTTACAGTAGAGGAAAAGTTTTGCATTCAGCTCTCTGGCAGGCCAAATATAGCTAAAAAGGATCCTGCAAAGCTCTTTACCTCTGGGGCTGCCCCTCTGGCTTGTTTACCACCACATGTGCCGTGGCCTTTTATGGGCTTCAAAGACCTGCAGCTTCCAGGCTGCAGAGGTTGCTTGGGGAGGTCATTCCCCTCAGGGGTGTCCACCTCCACCATCCACACCCTGCAAAGCTGCTGGGCAGAGCTTCAGACCTCCCTCCGCTTGCTCCTGCGTTCGCTCTTCCGGCGCATGCTGCAACTCTTGAGGCTGGAAAATGCAGAGAGAAATTCCAGGTCCGAGAGTGGAGACCACATCCACCAACTCAGCAGAGCTGAGCACAGAGCCCCACATGCTGAGCTGCCACAGCCTGCCAAATGAGCTCCAGATACGGCCACACTGGCGGGAGCTGGAGACAGCCCTGTGGGGCTGCCTTCCCTTCGGCTGAGGAAATGCCCTCCAGAAGCCTCTCCTGGGCTACTGAAGGCATTAAACAAACTAGCAGGCAGCTCTTGGAGGCTGCTGGAAAGCTGCTGTGTCAGCACATGCTAACTATCACAGAGGGGCTGGAAGGGACCTCCAAAGCTCTGCACAGTACTGCAGGGCAGAGTAGAGGGGCAGGAGAACCTCTTTGGACCTACTCACCACAGCCCTTCTAACCCAGCCCAAAATGGCATTGTCCCTCCTGGGCACCAGAGCACATTGCTGGCTCATGGGCACCTCACATCCACTGGGACCCCTTAATGTGTCCAATGAGTGACCTCTTGGTGGCATGACAAGTGTTCCATTGGTTGGAGCTGGCACATTGCAAAGGCTCTGTTCTGGATTGCTTCAGCCAATGCATCTTTGTGGCTCTGAAGGCTTCCCATCCCCTTTCAGAAAGAGCCACCCTGTCCCAGGCCTGCCACATGCAGACTTTGTGGCCACTAAATCCCAGGTGCTGTTTTGTACCGTGGTGCCTTCTGCATCTCTGTGTAGCTCCCTCTGAAGCCCAGCCACAGGCCAAAGATTCCAACCAGTAATCTGGTTAGTAGCAGTGGAATCATTTACTGAGAGCAACAATTGAAAAAGAGGGTCATCAGCTGGTGAGCAGCTCCTCCTACCAGCTGGAGGAGTCATCAGGAGGTAAATGGTGGGAAAAGTGGGAAGAGAAATTAATCTGAGCAACAGCACAACCTTCCTGCTTTGAACAAAAGGGAAAGCCTCTCTTCAGTCTGCAGAGCTGAAATCCTGCAGAGTCCCTACCACCATTACTCACACCGAATTAAATGGCACTCAAAATGGAGTAAGTTGCTCCCCTGGAGCCGGAGAGCAGTGAGCAGAGCTGGTTTGTGCATGTGCTTGTCGGTGGAGTTTGGTGCCTGAGCAGCTACCATTCATTCCCAGCGGCTCGGCTAATTAAAGCCAGCGCAGGCATCTCCGTGAGCTCGCCCTCCGCCGGCCGCAGAGCTCTGCCTCTGCTTTTAATCAAGGCCAAACGGGGACCCAAGTTCTCAGGCTGCAGCAGCTAAGAGGAAGCCGTTCGGAGGAGGCAGGAGAAAGCAGGAAAGATAAACAGATGATATTCGCTGCGTTTGTATAGAGCAGAGGATGTAGATGCTGCGGGTTACTCCGGAGACGCCGTTCGGGCACCCTGTCAAGCTGGAACGGAGTAGTTACAAGTGGTTTATGTCAGCAAAATCCTAATATGATCAAGATGGAGGCCGTCCTTTGGCTTTTGCAGAGCTGGATTTGTGTGACTCTGGAGGATTCTCGGGAGAGGTAAAGCAACACATCGTGCTGCCGGCAGCCTGCCCGTGCCGGGAGCGGCGCTCGCCTGCTCCGCGCCGGAGCAGCATTCCCCTAGCGCCGCCTGCAAACGCCCTGCCCGAGCTGCTCGGGATGGCACCAGAGCCCCTCTCAGAGCAATGCCTTAGCTCTGCTCTTCTCTGCCCGCCTCTCGCTACCTGCTGCCACAGCCCGGGCGGGTCGGACAGGTTCTGCTCTCGTTCTGGATAGCTGCTGCCTTGGCACGGACAGCAGAGCCCACGAAAGACTGTCTCGAAGGGGCAAAAAGAATTAACAGAACCAAATGCGGGCGAGAGGGGTTTGAAAAGCCCTTTACACCGCGCAGCTGTAGCAGAGGGTTTGCCGTCGGACAGCAGGGGCTCAGCAGAGTGCTGAGCTGGATGCCCTGCAGTGCTGGGAGCCCTGCAGCCCTGGGTGCCCTGCAGCGCTGGGTGCCCTGCAGCGCTGGGAGCCTTGCAGCCTGGGTGCCCTGCAGTGCTGGGAGCCTTGCAGCGCTGGGTGCCCTGCAGCNCTGCTCTTCTCTGCCCGCCTCTCGCTACCTGCTGCCACAGCCCGGGCGGGTCGGACAGGTTCTGCTCTCGTTCTGGATAGCTGCTGCCTTGGCACGGACAGCAGAGCCCACGAAAGACTGTCTCGAAGGGGCAAAAAGAATTAACAGAACCAAATGCGGGCGAGAGGGGTTTGAAAAGCCCTTTACACCGCGCAGCTGTAGCAGAGGGTTTGCCGTCGGACAGCAGGGGCTCAGCAGAGTGCTGAGCTGGATGCCCTGCAGTGCTGGGAGCCCTGCAGCCCTGGGTGCCCTGCAGCGCTGGGTGCCCTGCAGTGCTGGGAGCCTTGCAGCCTGGGTGCCCTGCAGTGCTGGGAGCCTTGCAGCGCTGGGTGCCCTGCAGCCTGGGTGCCCTGCAGCGCTGGGTGCCCTGCAGCGCTGGGTGCCTTGCAGCCTGGGTGCCCTGCAGCGCTGGGTGCCCTGCAGCCCTGGGTGCCCTGCAGCGCTGGGAGCCTTGCAGCGCTGGGTGCCCTGCAGCGCTGGGTGCCCTGCAGTGCTGGGAGCCTTGCAGCCTGGGTGCCCTGCAGTGCTGGGAGCCTTGCAGCGCTGGGTGCCCTGCAGCGCTGGGTGCCCTGCAGCCTGGGTGCCCTGCAGCCTGGGTGCCCTGCAGCGCTGGGACCCTTGCAGCGCTGGGTGCCCTGCAGTGCTGGGAGCCTTGCAGCGCTGGGAGCCTTGCAGCGCTGGGTGCCCTGCAGCGCTGGGAGCCTCTCAGCTCTGGGCTCGCCGCCTGCGTTGCGCTCCCATCCCCGCACGCTCGCTCCCTGGCGCAGGCTCCGCGGGCAGGCTCCGCTGCCTCTCCCTCTCCCTCTCCCTCAAAGGCAGGAAATACTTTTCAGGCAATCTGGGCCTGGTTTGTTGAGGCCCCTTTCACAAAACATCAGTCTGAATTTAGTAGACAGAAGTCACTGGGAAAAGCTGGACAGGCTTGTGCTTAGCTAAGGCTCCCTCCAGCTGCAGAGGCTGTTTTTGTTCGAGTCACACATGGAGCAAAACTGCTCAGAATAGAGCAGTGAGCTCAGTGCAGAGATCTCAACTTTTGTGCTAGCAGGAGCTGCCTGGCACTGGGCCCTTTTGTTTGTTTGTTTGCTCCTTCTTTTCATTTCGTTCGTTTTGTCTGATTTTATTTTTCTCCTTTTCATCGACCAAAGATTTTAGGGAGGTCAACAACTCTCTACTCCACATTCTCTTCACCTCCGTAAGGCTGCCTTGGAATCTTTCTGTACTTTAAACTATCCAAAACTAAACAAAAAAAAAAATCGAAAGAAAAGGAAGGAAAAGCAAATCCAAAAGGAAAAAAAAAAGAGAGAGAAAGAAGCAGGATGCAGCAGTGGAGCTTTCTGCGTTCAGGATCTCAGCACTAAAACTGGAGGTAAAAAAAATTACTCTGCTCGTTGGAGTCGTGCATTGAGCTGCAGACTGTGCCAGCTCTCTTTAGCAAAATGTGCCAGAGCTATAAAAAAAGAAATCATTATTGTTCTTGTGCATTTTTCTTCCTGCTTCTAGCAATGTGCCTGATGTGCTGCGGTTGTGTTTGTTTGCATTCCTATAGAAATAGAGCTGCGCCATCCTGCTTGCATGTCTTTACCGGGTGCTAACCAGGGAAGCTGGGTTGGGAAGGGTTGCTTCTGTCACCTCCTTTGCCAGCAGAGAGGGCATTTAGGGCTACGGTTCGTTCTCTTCCCTTCCCTCCCTTCCAGCAGCGAGGATGGTGAGGAGTTGGACCTCTGCAGGGCTTGCACTCCAGCCCTTTCTCAGCCCTAGATGGAGTTTGTGGCATAGCTGACAACAGAGCCCTCAGTGTGCGCCCCCTAAATGAGAGAGGCCAAGGTTTGGTTGCTGGCATTAGCTAAATTAGGTTATATTTAGTAAGTTGTGATTAGACACGCAGCAAGGCTGTGCTCGGCGGTGCTCTGCTGGCCTTTGGGAGAGGCAAAGCAGGACCCAGTCAGTGCCAGCCGACTGCAGCTCCCCGTGCAGAGCTGTGCCTCCCCTCAGCCTTTTCCTTAACCTAGCCAACGCTTAGCTGTTAAAAGAGCAGGGACCTGCCGGTGAGGAGCTGAGGGGCAGAGCTGGGAGGGGATCTTTAACCGGGCTGTGAGCAGAGCTGCAGATGGTTCACGTAAAGGAGGGCTGTAATTGAGGAACTGTTAGCGACGTGGAGAAGCATTTCTCATGGCAGCTCTGCAGCAGCCTTTGTTCCTGAAAACCTAAGAGGACAGTTGCTGCCTACGAGTAACTGCAGAGATCTTTTTCCCTTTTATGAAGTTATTGGCCAGACTGGTAACCTAACAGGAGTCCTCTCTTCACTGATTTTAATAAGATTTTAAGTGTGTTATGGCTGAATTACTAGTTTGTAAATGACTGGTGAGTGTCGAAATGACTTTGTGGCATGAAAGGACCTGAAGGACCAGTCAGGGCTTCAGAGCAGATTAAATACATTGAGGATTGTTCTCTTTATTGCCATTCAGGTTGGAAGAAGTTGTTCACGGTGGGCAGAACTGCTCGGGGTTGTGAAGGGCATGGGTGTGAGGTGTGGAGGCATCAGCTGGTAGGCAGCAAATGGCCCCAAGCATATCCCAGGGCAGATGTGAGCGTCCCAAAGGCTGCCCGGCTCAGGGCTGTGCCTGCTGCGCCTCAGCTCCCTGCTCAGCTCCCTGGGCTGGGCAGTGGTGGCAGCCAGGAGCCGAGAGCCAGCTCAGTGCCTGCGTCTCTGACTCCCTCCTCTGAAATCCCTGCTGCAACTTTGCTGTCTCAAAGCACTTCACAGCCGTGGCTTTTCCTGCGCCGAGTTCCCGTGCTTGCCCCTGCAAGGGTGCTCGAATGCACTCGGTATGAGCCAGGACTCACCCGAGCAGAAAACAGCAGGCACAGCCTTTGGCTGCCAGGTGACGATACCTGTTAGCCGAGCTGTAAGGCAAGCAACAGAGCAGAGCTCAGCAAGGCTCCTTTCTCTGGGGAGATGCTTGCAGACTGCAAGGCAAAGCAGCCCTTTGGATGTGGGAAGTGGATTCAGACCGCCTGAAGGCAACTCGTTGGGCAGCTCCTGCTTCGGCTGAGGCCAGCGCCTCTCTTCTGCCCACCTGGCTTTCTTTTGTAAAAGATACTTCAAGAAAATTTAATCCACAGAAAGCTTTCTGTAAAAAAAAACAAAACAACAAAAAAAACAACAAAAACAACCCCCCCCCCAAACAACCAAAACCCAAACCAAAACAAACCAAACCCCAAAACCCCACACCAAAACAAAAATAAAACAACAGACCCCCAAAACTAAAACAAAAAACCCCACACCAACCAAACTAAACCAAAAACAAAAAGCAAAAAAACCTCAACCAAAACCAAACTGAAACCCAAACAAACAAACCCAACAAAAAAACAAACTAACAAAAACCCCAAGCCCTGAAAACTAATTTTTAACTATATAGCAAACCTAAGGGTAGAGAATGACCTACTAACGTTTTGGCCTGGGCTCTGTTCCTTCAGAAAAGCTCAAGTTGTGTATTTGAAGGGTGCAGAGAGCCCAAGCAGTTCTGCCAGGTGTCTCCTCCAAACAATGAAGCTGCCAAGGTGCCTGCAGCCCTGGCAGGAAGGGATGCAAATGGCTCTGGCTCAGCCACAGGCGTTGTTCGCTTCGCCTTCCCTCGCCAGAACTTTATCTGCTGCTAAACTTATTTTCTGTTGAGCCTTCTGGTCCCTGCTGGCGTCCATGCGAGGTTCCAACAAGCAGAGCACTTGAGCACAAGCAGTTTGCCTGCTTGGGCTGCTCCATGGAGATGTCTGTAACACCCTGCAGGATGGAGAGAGAGCAGCTGAGGCGTGAGCAGGTTGTGGGGTGCCAGGGATCCAGCACATTCTTTTTGTAAACTGCTGAGCTTAAAGGCACTTTTCAAACTAAGGATCAACAGCAGGATGCTCAGTTTGGCTTTTGCATCTGCCTGAAAAGTTCTCTTTTTTTTTGTTTCGTTTTTTTTTTTAATTACCAGAAGTGTTAATCTGCATTTCATATTCCGTTTTCCTGTTGCTCTTAGCAGTGAATTTTTGGGCTGAAATGTCCCTTCTTGGACAGAAATATTGCCTGAGGGGCAGTGGCAGAAGGAGGCAGAGGACCTTCCATTTTCTCTGTTCTCAGAAACGAGACAGATTTTAGAATATTCTTCTTTATTCTATTGCCTTTTAAGTCATCTGGTTCCATTTTGTGTTGTTTGTCTGGAGAGCAAATTAGAAGACTTTTTTATGTTGCTGTCCTGTGCCTTTCACAAGAGAAAGAGGCAAAAGACAAAATTGGAGTAGCAGAGGGCTCAGGGCACTTAAAACAGCATATGCAGAAGGGATGGATCTTGAGTTCCTTCCTCAGGGGAAAGAGCCTCTGGGGCTGCTCTCAGTGTGAGCAGCTTGCCCAGGCCTTGGCCACTGCACTTCTGTGTCTCTCCAGAGCTGCTGCTCAGTCTGAATGCTCTGCAAGGGCTGCAGCCTGGCTGCATGCACGGGTGGAGAGCAGCCAGGCACAGAGGGACCTGGGGGTGCTGGGAGAGAGGAGCTGAAGAGGAGGCAGCAGTGTGCCCAGGTGGGCAGCAGAGCCAATGGCATCCTGGGCTGGAGCAGGAGCAGTGTGGGCAGCAGGAGCAGGGCAGTGCTTCTGCCCCTGTGCTCAGCACTGCTCAGCACACACCTTGAGTGCTGTGTCCAGTTCTGGTTGCCTCCATTCCAGAGAGATGTTGAGGTGCTGGAAGGTGTTGAGAGAAGGGCAGCAAGGCTGGGGAGGGGCCTGGAGCACAGCCCCAAGAGGAGAGGCTGAGGGAGCTGGGGGTGTGCAGCCTGCAGAAGAGGAGGCTCAGGGCAGAGCTCATTGCTCTCTGCAGCTGTCTGGAGGGAGGTTGTGGCCAGCTGGGCTTGGGCTCTGCTGCCAGGCAGCCAGGGCCAGAAGGAGGGGACAGAGGCTGAAGCTGTGTCAGGGCAGGTTGAGGCTGGATGTGAGGAGGAAGTTCCTGGCAGAGAGAGTGATTGGCATTGGAATGGGCTGCCCAGGGAGGTGGTGGAGTCCCCATCCCTGGAGGTGTTGAAGCAAAGCCTGGATGGGCACTGAGTGCCATGGTCTGGTTGGTTGGATAGGGCTGGGGCTGGGTGCTAGATTGGGCTGGATGAGCCTGGAGGTCTCTTCCAAGGTGGCTGATTCTCTGGTTCTCCTGGGCTTCCACCCATTGGAG
The DNA here is from genome assembly GCA_013396835.1 of Psilopogon haemacephalus. NCBI lineage: Eukaryota > Metazoa > Chordata > Aves > Piciformes > Megalaimidae > Psilopogon > Psilopogon haemacephalus. The sequence continues at coordinate 23,177 of VWZI01002207.1, forward strand.
CTCCCTAGGAAAGGGAAGTTTATGAGGAACTGGAGTGGGACTTTCCTACACTGGCAGAGCTGTTAGTGTCTGTTACAAAAGAAGACTTCAAAAGAGCCTTCCAAAAGTGGCTGGTCCATCTGTATCTCTGGGCACAGAGATGTGGGCATTTATCTGCAGAGACATTATAGTCCAAACAGAAGGGATACAGAGGTCCCTTCCAACCTGGCATTCTGTGTGCAGTAGGATTGTAAATGTTGTTTTTAGGGCAACAATTACCCATAGAGATGTGGTTTTGGGCTGCTAACATCAGCATTTGTTGGTGCTCTTAGAAACTCCCTATTTAATGAACAGACTGTGGGGAGAGCATTTCAAATCCAATGTTACCACAGCTGCTTTTGCCTCTTGTGGGAGAAAAAATACTTCAGCTGAAATCAGAAATGACAGAGGTTCCTCCCTGCCTCATTGTACATCAGCCACTGGTCACCAACTCAGAGCTTTGCCTTGGGCTGTCTCTACTTTGAACCCCATTCCCCCCTCACAGCCTTTCCTTCCAGCCTGCACTGCCCTCCAGGCTCTTCTTGCTCTGCTTCCTGATGTTCCCTGTTGCATTTCACCAGTGGCTTTGCAGCAAACCCCTGCAACTTCTGCTACCTCTGAGTCTGCAGTGCTTCCACCATCTGAGCAAGAAGTTGGTGAGTGTGAGGGTGCTGAGAGTGTGGCACAGGCTGCCCAGGGAGGCTGTGGCTGCCTCCTTGCTGGGGGTGGATGAGGCCTTGAGCAGCTGAGTGGAGCTGAGAGGTGTCCCTGGGCATGGTGGGGAGGCTGCAGGGGATCAGCTCTCAGCTCCCTGCCAGCCTGAGCCACTCTGGGAGTCTGTGCTGTGCATAATAATGTCAAAAATACTTCTTGATCCTTTTCTGCACCAGGAATGTAAACATGTCCCCAGCTGTTCAGTGAGGGCACTGCTTGCCAGAAGTCACTGCCCACAGCACCTCAGCTTTCACAGCTCCTGCCTGTAATGAGCACCAGCAGCTTGCCTTTAAATGGAAACACCACATTAGAAACATCCAAAAGGCACCAGGAACACAAGCTGAGCAACTTGCATTGTTTTCTGAAGGACATCTTGGAGGCAGAGAATTTGTTCTTCACTAGATTTGGTTAGAAATGGAATTCCTTCTTTCTAGAGGAGGCAGGGGAAATATACATATATATAATTCAAAAAATATATATATTTATTTATATATATTCCCCCCCCCCTAGAAAGAAGGAATTCCATTTCTAGCCAAATAATCTATATTATATATAGATATGTAATGCATATCTAGATAGATAGATAGATACAGGTCTATAGATATCTATAATTTGGGTGGAAATTTTGAAATTCACGTTGAAAAATAGTAGCCACATCTTTTGGATTGCCACCTCTTGTGGAATGGTCTTTGCTCATTCCATGTCTTCTTCTCAAGTAGCTTCCTGTTAAGGCAGGGTTGGGGGGAAGGAATAAGACATCTGCCAGTTGTGGTTATTTTTTCTGCTCTCTAGGGATGGAGAGGAGAAAGGATTTAGGGGGAGGATTATGAACTGCTGGCCCTTCTGTGTGGAAGAGCTCCATCTCTGAAAAGGAAAAAGAAAATCAATTCCACTAGGAAAAGGAGAACCCCCCCTTGAAAAGGAGGGTGCAAACCTTGATGCCCTAGCTGGCTTCACTCCAAAGGAGTCAGTCATCAACCCATGTGGGACTCGAGGTGCTGAGGTGCTTAGGGCCAGGCTGGATGAGGCTCTGCCCAGCCTGATCTAGAATAGAACAGAATCAGACAGGTTGGAAGAGAGCTCCAAGCTCATCCAGCCCTAGCCCATGGCACTCAGTGCCCCATCCAGGCTTTGCTTCAACACCTTCAGGGACACTGACTCCACCACCTCCCTGGGCAGCTGTAGGGTGTCCCTGGGCATGGCAGGGGGGTTGGGACTGGCTGATCCTTGTGGTGCCTTCCAGCCCTGACTGATTCTAGGATTCTGCCTTTGGAGGCAGCAGTGGCAGGGCAGTGTTGTTGGCTATCATTGCTCTGAATGCCTCCTGAAACAGCTCTGCTGGGAGTGCACTCCTGCCTTACAGGCTCCTCTCTTTCTAGAGGGCTGCTCTAAAGCCTCTGGAATGCAGCTGTGGGGGAGCTGATGCAGTATCATAACAGCTAATAAGCATTTACTGCTGCTCATTAATGTCTTAGGGTGCCATGAACAAAACTACAGTCAGGCAGTGCAACTGTACTACAAATACTTGGAGAAAACAGTGCTGCCCTGGCTTCATGACTCTGCCACTGCAAAACAGTACAGAAATGCAAAGTGGGGATGTAAAAGCAGGTTTGCTTTGCCACTTACATTGGGTGTAAGTAATGTAGCTCTTCAGTAAGCCTGAAGAGCTGCGGATCAGGCTGGATCCTGGGTGGGGAATGGCTGAGAGCAGCCCTGAGGAACAGGACCTGGGGGTCTGGGCTGGTGCAAAGCTGAAGATGAGGCTGCAGTGTGAGTGCAGCCCAGACAGCAACTGTGTGCTGGGCTGCAGCAAGAGCAGCTGTGGGCAGCAGGGCAAGGGAGGGGATTGTGCCCCTTGGCTCTGCTCTCCTCACACCCCACCTGCAGCACTGTCTGCAGCTCTGCAGCCCCCAGCACAAGCAGCACATGCAAGTGGTGGAGCCAGTGCAGAGGAGGCCACCAAGATGCAGCTGAGAGGGCTGCAGCAGCTCTGCTCTGAGCACAGGCACAGAGAGTTGGGGCTCTGCAGCCTGGAGAAGAGAAGGCTGCCAGGAGACCTTGGAGTGGCCTTGCAGGATCTGCAGGGGGCTGCAGGAGGGCTGGGGAGGGACTACTGACAAGGGCTGGGGATGAGAGGATGAGGAGGAGGAGGAATGGGTTTGAAGTGTGAGAGGGGAGATAGAAAGTGGATGTTAGGAGGAAGTTGTTTGCAGTGAGGGTGGTGAGACACTGGCACAGGTTGCTTCTGTGCTCCACAACCTCCCTGGAGGTGTTGAGGACCAGGCTGGATGAGTCCTTGAGTGACTGTTCCAGTGGGAGGTGTCCCTGCCTATGGCACAGGGGGGTTGGAACTGGCTGAGCTTTGAGCTCCCTTCCAACCTAAACCATTCTGTGATTCTATGATTCTGATTGCCAATCACAGAATCTTATCCTTGAGCTGCTCTGAGGCTCAGCACTGGAAATGAACCAAACCCAAATGCAACCAAGCTAAAGCCCATGGATAGCAAGTGTGGGCTGCAGGCAAAGCCCTCCTCGTGTGCTGATGAGCACTGCTAACAGAGACTCCCTCAGCAGAAGGAGGAAGGGAAGCAGCTCCACACTGCTTTGTGTCTTCCAACAACAAATTAAGGCACACTGACAAAGTTTGGGCTCAGATCTTAGGAGCAAACAACATTTTCACAACCCAAGCAAGGCTTTGGATGTCTCTGAAGGAGTGACTTGGACTGTCTGATGTCTTAGAGCACTGTTGGGTGGCAGAACAAATGTTAGGGCAGGTGAAATGTCCTTTAAGGAAAGGCTATCACCAGCCTGAAGGGCCTGGCCCTTTTTCACTGTCAGCAGCCCTAAGGAGCACCTCTGGCATATGTCAAAACCCTGACAGAGAAAAGAGAAGAGCACTGTAAGGGGTAACAGTGAGCCCCACTCAGCCCTAGGCACTGTGTGAGTGACCCCAGAGATCTGTCCTGCCTCCAGTGCTCTCTGACATCTTTGTAGGCATTCAGGAACCCTCAGCAGGTTTGCTGATGGCACCAAGGGTGTGGTGTGCTGGACTGGCCTGGGGCAGGGCTGGCAAACAGACTGAGCTTGACAGGCTTGAGTGAGCCAGGGCCAACTGCAGGAGATTCAACAGGTCACAGGGCAAGGTCCTGCAGCTGGGTCAGGCCAGCCCCAGGCACAAATCCAGGCTGGGTGCAGAGTGGATTGAGGACAGCTCTGAACAAAGAGCCTTGGGGGTGCTGGGTGCTGAGCAGCTCCCCAGGAGCCAGCAGTGCCCTCCTGCAGCCCAGCAGGCAGCTGTGTGCTGGCTGCAGCCAGAGCAGTGTGGGCAGCAGGGCAGGAGAGGGGATCCTGCCCCTTGGCTCTGCTCTGCTCCGACCTCACCTCCAATCCTGCCTCCAGTGCTGCTGCCCCAGCAGAAGGACACAGAGCTGCTGGAGGGAGACCAGAGGAGGCCACAAAGATGCTGGCAGGGCTGGAGCAGCTCTGCTGTGAGCACAGGCTGAGGGAGCTGGGGGGGTGCAGCCTGCAGAGGAGAAGGCTCCAGGGGCACCTCAGAGCTGCCTGCCAAGAGCTGAAGGCAGCCTGCAGGAAGGCTGCAGAGGGACTTTGCATCAGGGGGGCTAGAGACAGCCCAAGGGGCAATGGTTTGGAGCTGAGGCACAGCAGGGTGAGGCTGGAGCTGAGCAAGAAGTTGGGGAGTGTGAGGGTGCTGAGAGTGTGGCACAGGCTGCCCAGGGAGGCTGTGGCTGCCTCCTTGCTGGGGGTGGATGAGGCCTTGAGCAGCTGAGTGGAGCTGAGAGGTGTCCCTGGGCATGGTGGGGAGGCTGCAGGGGATCAGCTCTCAGCTCCCTGCCAGCCTGAGCCACCCTGGGGTTCTCTGAGTCTTTCAGAAAACTCCTGGGACTTGCAGTTGTTGTATTAAAGTATCTCCAGAAGCTTAGCCTATGGCTTTTAGTAATCCCAAATAAAGTAATGGATCATTCCTTCTTATCCACCTAAGACTATAATATAAATACATTCAGAAGCTCCCTCTCTTTGTCTGGCTCTCTATAACCAGAGCATTAAATCTCTGACAATGCTCCATTTGGGTAGCTACAGCTGAGCCTAAGTGTTACAGCAGTTAGTGTCTACTGACTGACAGGTGACAGCATCTCCCCTTCAGAGGTGAGCTGTGATCCTCATCACTGCCAGCATTGCTCTCTCCGAATGAAAATGCATCAAGAAACAGAGTGTGATGTCAGAGAGGAGTTAGAACCTTTGCTTTTTGTTATCCATTTCAGTTTTAATACTTATTGTCTTGAAAAAAAAGGAGAAGGATAGGGAAGGCTGAGGTGAGATCTTATTGCTCTCTACAACCACCTGAGAGGAGGCAGTTAGGAGGCTGTGCTGGTGTCTTGTCCCAGGTAACCAGATCATAGAATCAGTGAAGCAGCAAGGCTGGCAAAGCCCCTCAGGAGCACCAAGCCCAACCCAGAACCCTGCTCTACGAGGGTCACCTTAAACCACAGCCTCAAGCACCACGTCCAAACCACCCTGAAACACAGCCAGGTTGGGGGACTCCAGCACCTCCCTGGGCAGCTCAGTCCAGTCCCTGACCACTCTCTCCACAAAAAAACCTCTTCCTAATGTCTCAGCTCCAGCCTCAGCTTGAGGCCATTCCCCTTTGTTCTGTCTCCAGGTCCCTGTGAGCAGTGCCCAGTACCACAGAGCTCAATGGGTTTGAGTTGTGCCAGGGGAAGTTTAGGTTGTGCAGTCCTGGGCCCCTCAATTCAAGAGAGATGTTGAGGTGCTGGAAGGTGTTGAGAGAAGGGCAGCAAGGCTGGGGAGGGGCCTGGAGCACAGCCCCAAGAGGAGAGGCTGAGGGAGCTGGGGGTGTGCAGCCTGCAGAAGAGGAGGCTGAGGGCAGAGCTCATTGCTCTCTGCAGCTGTCTGGAGGGAGGTTGTGGCCAGCTGGGCTTGGGCTCTGCTGCCAGGCAGCCAGGGACAGAAGGAGGGGACAGAGGCTGAACCTGTGTCAGGGCAGGTTGAGGCTGGATGTGAGGAGGAAGTTCCTGGCAGAGAGAGTGATTGGCATTGGAATGGGCTGCCCAGGGAGGTGGTGGAGTCCCCATCCCTGGAGGTGTTGAAGAAGCTGTGGATGTGGAGCTTCAGGCCATGGTTTGGTGGCCATAGTGGAATGATGACCCTGATAGCAGTAGTGCTGCTGTTTGTGTGGCAGGACACTGAGCTGCAGTAGGCTCTGCCCTGGCAGGGCTGGCAAAGGGACACTGCAGCCACTGAGAGCCTTCCCTTCAGCAAGCCCCAAGGGGTGCTCTATGCCCAGCAAGGCTTCGTAGCTTTGAAAGCAGGAGAGATTTGAAAGCAGCTGGTGGAGTGCAGTCCTGGAAGCTTCTGTTTCATCTGCAGCTGTTTGTAAGCAACCTTCTGTGTCTGGGCTTGCTGTGGAGCTGCTGAGGGAGCAGAGCCCCAGCCACAGAAGGAAGATGTGAGGTGAGTTTATAGGGAGCAGCCCCTTTTCACTCAGACTTCCTTAGACAAGGTTTGGTGTCTGGGGTCACAGACCAGCAAAGATAAAATAATGATAACAAAATGAGTATTTCCCTTTGGTCTCTGCTGCCTGCCCATGGCTGCTGCGTGGGCAATGTGAGGAGCCAGCTCCTGTAGCTCAGGAGCCAATGCTTCACCCTCAGCTTCTGCAGCCCATCTAAAGCACCCACAGAAACCCAACCCTGCTGGCAGGACAGCAGGGGCTGTGCTGCCTGCCCCTTCTCAAACTCTTCTGTCTCTTGCTCTTAGTGAACTCCCCAAGGTTGTTTGCAGCTTTCTCCCTCTCAAGGGTTTTCTAGTTAAGCAGTGTGGGGGGTGTGCATGGTGCATTCAGTAGTCAGTGTGGGGGATCTGGTGGAGGGCAGCAGAGACTTGGGTCAGTGGCTGTCCTCACCATGCCCACCTGAGGATGCCACTGAGGTGTCCTCCTGCATGGCCCTGCCCTGTCTAGGCCTGCTCTTGCCATAGCCTTTCCATCCTAGTGCCATGAGGTTGTGTCCCACCCTCATGGTGGCTGCTGCTGAGCAGCTCCACATTTCCTCTCCATCCCTTTCTTCCGCTCTAGGAAAAGCAGAGTGGTCTCTGCCCCTGTCCTGCAAGGCTGAGTGAGCAGATGGAGCAGCAGAGAGGCCTGGCTGTGTGCCTCTGCCTCCCCACTTGTGTACCTGGGAGGTCTTCATAGGCAGTCCTGCTGCCCAGAAGGGGAGCTGGGTCTCGGGCAGGTCTGGATACCCACAGGTACAGCCACTCAAGAAAGTCTCCTTTCTCTCCTTGCCATTTTCACTCTGGCTCCTGCTGCATCCTGGGCAGCTGCTGAGAGATGCCAGCTGTGGGTACTGGGGCTGCCTCTTTAAAGACACTGCCTGTAGCCTTCACGTGTCCTCGAGGAGGAGAGCAAGAGCAGGTAGAATGCATCCTGAAAAGAACTATGGCACAGACAAACCTGAGTGGAATTTGATGAGCTAAAGAAAGGATGCTTCTCTCTCTGGATTTTCAAAGCCTGCTGCAAAAAAAATTTTATTTGAGCTTGTAAGAAAAAAAAAAATACCCCAAAAACCAAACCAAACATCAGAGGAATCCTCCTTGAATGCCAGAGAGGCTGATTACAGCAGAGCCTCCCAGCTCTGCTCGCAGATCACTCTGCTCTAGCAGTCACAAAGCTACTGTCACATCCATCAGGCTTGAACCAAAACTTCCCAAAGAGAAGCAAAGTTAAAATTTTGCCTCAGTTTTCATCCCACTTGTGCTGCACCATGCAAGGAGGCAGGCAGTGAACCTCACAACACCCATCTGAAGTGACAGCCTTGGGTAAGCACTGGGAAGCACCCCAGAGGCTGCCTGGCAGGGGCTGTCACGGTCACACACCACACAGCTCCCTTCCTTTGCCTGCTGGGTTGGTGCTGCCACTCAACGTTCCTCACCTCACACCCACCAACAATGACCTTTGTCCAGAGGTGTCTGCTATTCATCTTTTGTTTCTAACTTCTATTAATCAGAAAGTCAATAATGCCAAGCAGTGCTAAGCTTTGTACTACTGAGATGTATGAAAGCAAAATATGAGCCTGGATGGGAGCAGCGTGGAGGGTGCTTGGGTCAGGAGAGAAGAGCTTCTCCACATACAAAACATTCCCATAGGTTGGGAGGAGTTCATCTGCCTGATTTAAAACTCTGGAACAACCAGGGAGGAGGGTCTGTAGTTGTGGGATAGTAATGACAGAAACAGAAAGGGGTGGGAAGGGAGAAAGGGGTGGGAAGGGATGCCTTTGGTAATGAGTGCAAGCAAACTGGAGAGGGACATTTCTCAGAGGACCAGAGATGCTGCCTGTCAAGGAAAAAGTGAGCAACAGCAGAAAAGCAGTGATGAAGATGAAAGCATTTTCCTCTGCCAAGTGGCAAGGCACTTTGTTCTCTGGCACAGAAAGGAGCACAGTTAGGAATCTCTACAGGGTGTCTACCAATAGGCCAAGGGGCAATGGTTTGGAGCTCAGGCACAAGTTGGTGAGTGTGAGGGTGCTGAGAGTGTGGCACAGGCTGCCCAGGGAGGCTGTGGCTGCCTCCTTGCTGGGGGTGCTGCAGGCCAGGCTGGATGAGGCCTTGAGCAGCTGAGTGGAGCTGAGAGGTGTCCCTGGGCATGGTGGGGAGGCTGCAGGGGATCAGCTCTCAGCTCCCTTCCAGCCTGAGCTGTTGCAGGACTGATTCAAAGGTCTGGAGCAGTGAATCCTCCAAGCACAGCAAACGTGCCTGTGTGTGAGTGCAGAGGAAACAGGTTACCCTGCATACAGAGGGAAAAGAGAGACCAAAGTTCCTGGCTGGCCTCTAACTGTCAACCAACTCTAGCAGGAAAAGCACTGCTGAGCTGAACCGTGTCAGATGAGGCAGACTCTGAGGGGTGGGGAGCGGGAGCAGGAAAGAAGGAAGCATCCACATTGGCAGGGACTGGGGACTGGGGCATGGGAACGAAGGCATTTCAGGGCTAAGCAGCTGAAGGTGCCTGGAGAGGGGCATATGTAGCATGCACTTTTCATGCCCAGTGCTAACATCAGCTCCAGCTTTAGACAACAATGAAAGTGCCCTTGTGGTGTATTTATTTGCCTTGTGTTCCAGGCACAGGATTTGATATTCTCCTGTTTAATAATTTTTTTTCCCCTGCAGCCTCTGAGGCAGCCAAAACTAGAGACGGTGCAAGTGAAACAGAAGGGTTCCTGAAGGAAAATTTATTTGTTTTTCATCCCCCATGAAATATAACTCTTCACATCCAAAAAAAAAAAGGCCAAACAGTGCGGGATCTGTTCTCCCCTGGCTGCACTCGGCAGCGGCCACATCACCACACAGCCCTTAACTCTTTCGGGGGCTGCTTCCCGCACGGCACCGGCAGCTGAGCCCTAGCTGGAGGGACAGGGCAGGAGGAGGGTGCCGTTTCCAGCTTGTCACACTTAAGCTCGCTCAGTCTCTTCCCTTTACTCTTGCCTGAAATTCCCCTGTGGGGCTGCAGCGACAGTGTTCGACTCCTGCAAAGCAGTTGTGGAGCTCCTGTCCTAGCAGGGAAGCTTCTGGTGAGTGATCCCCGGGTGCAGCTTCAGGCAGCGCTCGCTGAGGGCAGCAGAAACCATTAAACCCCTTTTTAGTAAACCTGCCTCTTTTCAGAGGGCCAGGCAAAGCGCAGTGGCCTTGCAAAACAGATTCAATTGCTCGGGGCCGTGGGCAAAGGGCTCTGTGCTAACTGCGCACTCTGTGCACTTAGCAGCGGCAGGAGAGCAGGGACAGGGAACGCAGCCAGAGGAAGAACGAACGTGCGCTGCCTGCTTGACTTTGCCTTTCAGTACTTGCTCTGCCGTCTGACCAGGGAAGGAAAGAGAACCTCAGGCGTGTGTTAACTTCTTACTACCACGTTTTGCCCCTGGAAGCAGATCATTTTCTTTGGCCTGGCTCCGTGTGACTTTCCCTTTCCCTCAGCCTCCCACATGCTAATGACTCGCGCATGGAATTCTCTTGCCCTACAAATATATTTTCTTTTCAAGCACAGCCTCGGCAGAGGTGGAAAATGGGAATGTGAAATGAAGCTTGTCATCCTCAAAGGAGCTTAAAGACCTAGCAGCGTGTACAACTCTATCCTGAGAGTCACTTTGCCAGGACATAATTCAGCTAGGCTCAGCTGCGGCGGCAGCTTTCGGCACTGCCTTTGTACCTCGGGGCATGTCATTTGTCAAGGCAGCTTTGTGGCCGGGGTGGGGGCAAGCAGAACCTGCCCTAGTGCACTGAAATGACCCAGAACCAACTCAGCACTTAATCTGCTTTATTGCTCAAATCAATAAGCAGATCCATGCCAAGTGCTGACAGTTCTGATGGAGGGAGTGAGGAGAGTAGAAGCCTCTGCTCCTTCCAACGCCTTATGGAACGGAGGCTTCGTTATGTGACACACAACTGCTGAGTTTTGTTGTACCATGCACACATTACTATCAGGTGTTCTCTTTGGGCTGCTTTGTGACTGTAGTGTCACAAGATAAGCAGGCCTCCAATGCCATCATCCAGGAGGCACAATGCAGCAGGCAGTGACCAATGTCCACCTAGAGAGAGCTGAGTGGGGACAGTGGCCTCAGACAGGTCTGGTGAGCAGCCCTGCAGGAAAGCCTCATAGCAGATAAAGGCTCCCTCCTTTATGGCTCTCAAGCTGCCCTGCTGGAAAGCCCCAAAGGAAACAAAGGTTCCCTCCTTTCTTTCCATAATGTATTTGCAAAAGGCTTACATTAGTTTTCCTAGGGCTGTATTTTACATCACTGCACAACAGCTGATTCTGTCTGGGGTCCCCTGTGGCATTCCTCATGACTGCTTGTGCTGCAGGGAGTGAAACAGAGACTGAGGAAGTGCAGCCTGGAAGGCAAATCCTGTCCTAGGCTGCACCATGAGGAGTGTGGGCAGCAGGGCAGGAGAGGGGATCCTGCCCTTTGGCTTTGCTCTGAACTCATCTCCATCCCTGCCTCCAGTGCTGCTGGCCCCAGCAGAAGGACACAGAGCTGCTGGAGGCAGGCCAGAGGAGGCCACAAAGATGCTGGCAGGGCTGGAGCAGCTCTGCTGTGAGCACAGGCTGAGGGAGCTGGGGGGGTGCAGCCTGCAGAGGAGAAGGCTCCAGGGGCACCTCAGAGCTGCCTGCCAAGAGCTGAAGGCAGCCTGCAGGAAGGCTGCAGAGGGACTTTGCATCAGGGGGGCTAGAGACAGCCCAAGGGGCAATGGTTTGGAGCTGAGGCACAGCAGGGTGAGGCTGGAGCTGAGCAAGAAGTTGGGGAGTGTGAGGGTGCTGAGAGTGTGGCCCAGGCTGCCCAGGGAGGCTGTGGCTGCCTCCTTGCTGGGGGTGCTGCAGGCCAGGCTGGATGAGGCCTTGAGCAGCTGAGTGGAGCTGGGAGGTGTCCCTGGGCATGGTGGGGAGGCTGCAGGGGATCAGCTCTCAGCTCCCTGCCAGCCTGAGCCATGCTAGGTCAGTATGATGTTAGTTTAAAGATGGTAAATGAGGAATAATCCCCAAGTTCTGCTCTTCCTTTTTTTTTTTAATAGCCATAACCTGCTCACCATGGCAGTGGGACAGAAAGTGACCTCTTGTGCAGAGTAGCCACGAGGCACAGTGCCTCTTACACCCATGGATCTTAGCATCTTCCAAGTGGCAGTGTTCTCCTCAGGGTGTGAGGAGAGCAGAGCCAAGGGGCACAATCCCCTCCCTTGCCCTGCTGCCCACAGCTGCTCTCGCTGCAGCCCAGCACACAGTTGCTGTCTGCACGCTGCAGGCTTATGTTGCTTGTACAATTTTGTTTAAAGTGTTCCTTCCCTCTCTTTCTTTCTTTCTTTCTGTTTTGTCCGTTTGGAGCCGGTCCAACAGTGCAGTCTCTTGTTCCGTCCCTCGCAGATGCTGAGCTGATGCAACCCCCGGCGGCCATGGGCTCCCCCGCGGCCCGGCGCGGAAGGTGCGCGGCAGGCGGGCGCTGAGGGCCGGTGCCATGTCGGTGGCCGTGAGGAAGAAGAGCTGGGAAGAGCATGTGAGCCAGTGGCTGGCCCCCGAGGCCGCGCCGCGCAGCGCCGCATGGCGCCGTGGGCTGCCCGCTGAGGGCCCGCAGGCGGACATGCAGCAGGAGCCGGCGGCGGCCGCGGCCCGAAGGGACCAGCCTGCCGCCTTCCCGGGATGCTGCTACGGCGGAGAGCTCAGGGGCTGCCCCGCCAAGCGCCCGGGAGGAGCCTCCCAGGGGCTGCCTGAAAACCAGATCCGCCAGGATCTTCTGCAGGCCAGCACAGAGACTCTGCTCCAGGCCTCCGACGAGGACGAGGAGCGCTCAGCGCCCAGCCCGGAGGGGCTTCATCACCGACGGATCGCAGCTGCAGCCGGAGAGCAGGAGGGCGAGGAGGAGAGGTTAAGGGGCGCAGCCTCCCCGCCGCAGGTGCCACGGCAAACAGCGAGCAGCGAGGCGGCTGCAGCTGCGGCTGAGGCTGCTGCCGGCGCCCAGGCGGGGCCGGAGGGTCGAGGCAGCACTGGCCACAGCCCGCAGCTTCGCCGCGCCGCAGCTGGGACCCAGGCCGTCGACGGAGAGGAGGGAAACGATCCTAACTCTGCCGACGCGGAGGCAGCGGCGGTGCCCGGGGAGCAGCCTCCGCACACCGCGGCAGGGCAGGGCCACAGCGCCGAGGCCTGCGGAGCGCGGCCCGGGCGGGCTGGGTGCGGCGCGGCCCAGCGGGAG
>VWZI01002207.1:35691-70357 GCA_013396835.1 Psilopogon haemacephalus
CTACCCCGATGCCTGTCCCGACACAGCCTGCCCCGGGGCCTGTCCCGACACAGCCTGCCCCGGGGCCTATCCCGACACCTGCCCCGACACCGCCTGCCCCGGGGCCTGCCCCGACACCGCCCCGCAGCCGCCGCTGCCGCCGCAGCCCGGCCCCTGCCCGCTGCCTCCTTGCGCTGCCTGCCCGCCCGACGAAGATGAGCTGCGTGCAGCTCCGGCGGGCCCCGACGGGAGAAGCCTCTGGAGGGTCGGCTCGGCGGAGGAGGATGTCGGCTGGGCGGCAGGCAGCGACCCTCCCGCGGCACAGCCCCCGGCCAGCCCCGTCCGGCTGCGCAAGAGAAAGGTAGGAGCGCTGCGGCCGCGGGCGCCGTGCACACAGCTCCTCCCGGAGCCGCTGCCGGGCTGCAGATCACCTGCGGGCTTCAGCCTTGGCCCCGCAGCCTCCCGCTGCGCCTTCAGAGGGCTCGGGGGGCACCTGCAGGTGCTGCAGCGCCTGTTGGGCTCTGAGAATGGCTGAGGCGTGACTGGGGAAGGCTCCTTGCGTTCGCTTGGCGTCCTGGTTTAGTTTTACACACCTGGTTCGGTGCTAGCTTAAGGAGCATCTGCTGGGAGTTTGGGCTTGCCTTTGGTTGTCTGCTCCTGTATCATCATCCATTTTCTCCTGGGAAGTGGTGTCCAGGGGGTTGGAAGCTTTACTGAGAACAGAGAGAGCAGGGAACAGGTGCAACAAAACTGTTTACAAGGGGGAAAATCAAAGCAGTGGGAAAATTTAGAACAGTTCCTCAGCTTTCAGCCCAGCCCCACGGGGGTAAGCTCTTGCAGAAGGAGATGCTGCTGGGTTGGATACAGTCTTGGGTCCTTCTCAAGCCAGCAGAGAGCTGCAGTGTCTGCAGAGGGCCAGGAAGGGCATCCCCACACAGCTCCAACGGGCAGCTGCCCTGGCAGTAAAGCTCCTGCTGCCTTCAGTGGGAGGGGATGTTTGTCTCATTCCCCGGCTAGCCCTGCTGATAACCAGTTTGTGTTCATTCACTTCTTTCTGCCTCTTTTCACATCATCCAGCTTCTTTTGCCCACTTTCTGGGTTGGTTGGTTGGCTTTTGGCAATCTGGTTTCTGTTATTTCTGTGGTTTGGCTTTTTCTCTGTCAGCTGTAGTGCCTCAGCTACTGTTTAATTAAAGCACAAATTTAAAGCACAAATGTAAAGGACTGTACAACAGCACAGCATCCTGAGCTTTCTTCTGCAGAGTCTTCAATGTCCAGCAGATCCAGGGAGGTTCTCCTGCCCCTCTGCTCTGCCCTGCTCAGACCTCATCTTCAGCACTGCCTTCAGTTTGGGGCTCCCCAGTTGCAGAGGGACAGGGACCTGCTGGAGAGGGTCCAGGGGAGGGCTGTGAGGATGCTGAGGGGACTGCAGCAGTGCCTGGGGAGGAGAGGCTGAGGGACCTGGGGCTGCTTAGGCTGCAGAAGAGAAGCCTGAGAGGGGATTGGATCAATGTTTGTAAATGTGTGAGGGCTGGGGGTGAGGAGGGGGGGGACAGGCTCTGCTCACTGCTCCCTGCCATAGGCCAAGGAGCAATGGATGGAAGCTGCAGCACAGGAGGTTGCAGCTCAAGACAAGAGGCAACTTCTGTTGCTGTGTGGGTCCCAGAGCAGTGGCACAGGCTGCCCAGAGAGGTTGTGGAGTTTCCTTGTGTGGAGCCTTTGCAGACTCTGTCTGGCTGTGTTGCTGTGTGCCCTGAGCTAGCTTGGATGGTGCTGCTGTAGCAGGAGGCTTGGACTGGATGAGCTCTTTGGGTCCCTTCCAGCCCCTGCCATCAGTGATCCTGTGATGATATTGATGTTCAGCTGATAGACTTAGGAGCTTGCAGAGTCTTCATGTGTTAGTTTATGCCATCAGTTGATGGCCAATGTCAATGGCAGGAGCTTCAACAAGGTCTGTGGCTTTGCTTGGGGTTGTTGTGGCCCAAGTGCAGGACCTTGGCCCTCCTGTCTGGGATCAGCAATGCTGTGTCCAGCAGGAGCAGGGAGGGGATTGTTCCCTTGGACTCAGCTCTGGTGAGGCCACACCTCGGGTGTTGTGTTCAGTTTTGGGCACCTCGATACAAAAGAGAATTGGAGGTGCTGGAGTGGGTCCAGGGGAGGGCAGTGAAGCTGGGGAAAGGCCTGGAGAATAAATCTGATGAAGAGCAACTGAGGGAGCTGGAGGTGGTTAGTGTGAGCAACAGGAGGCTGAGGGCAGAGCTCATTGCTGTCTGCAGCTACCTGAAAGGAGGTTGTGGAGAGGTTGGTGCTGGTCTCTTCTCCTAGGTCGTTGGTGATAGAACAAGAGGAGATGGCCTCAAGCTGAGGCTGAGTAGGTTTAGACTGGACTGTAGGAAACATTTTTCCCAGCAAGAGTGCTCAGGGACTGGAGTGAGCTGCCCAAGGAGGTGTGGTGAAGTCCCCAACCCTGGCTGTGTTTAAAGGTGGTTTGGATGTGTTGCTTGAGGATATGGTCTGAGGGTGAGCTTTGTAGAGCAGGGATCACAGCTGGACTGGGGGATCCTGGGGAGCTTTTCCAGCTGGAAGGTTTCTGTGACTCTGTTGTGAAGGGTTCAGAGTAGCAGAGGCACAAATGGCTTAGCTGTATGAGGCTGCACCGTCTAGACCCTCCTCTGTGCCTTCTGAAACAGTCACTTCACTTGAGAATTGTCCTCCCCAAATTCCCAAAGTCTGGAAGTAGCCTTGGAGCTAAGGAGCATTCCATACCTATGCTCACATCTAGAACAAAACAGAGCTTTTGGACAACAACACTGTACAGAACCTGAAGGGCATTGATTACTAAGAGAGTGTCATGGAACCATCACACAATGAGGTCAGAGCTCGTCTCCTCCAGCCTCCCCGCCCTGCCCAGGGACACCTCTCAGCTGCTCAGGGCCTCACCCAGCCTGGCCCTGGGCAGCCACAGCCTCCCTGGGCAGCCAGCTGGTTGCTTATCTAAATTAGATGTCAGTTCTGAAACTTTTGGGGTTCTCTTCCAATCTGAAAGTTGTGGTTTGCTGAGGAGATACTTGGATGAGAATTTGTAACCTTTTAGGAAATATTAATGCTTTGAAAGCCTTGGCAGAGTTCCTGCACACAGTGCAGTGAAGCACAGCCTGGATCATAACGACTGGTTCAGGAAGTGTCCCTGATGCGTTGTGCCCCGTGAGTCAGCCTGTCAGATCAGCTGTGTTCCTTCTTTCTAGGAAGGGCTGGTTGGGACACCAAGCCAAGAGGAGTGTATGTGATGAATTGGTATCAGCTTCTCTTCAGAGCTCATCACAGAGTGCATGTTTCAGTCTCCTTACAGTATTTATTTAGATGTGATTGAAAAAGGAAGGAAGGAAATGTTCCGGTGTGCAGATTCCTCAGCTCTCTTTTATGAGGCTTTCCTTTCACTATTTACTACTGGAAGTTATTCATGATGACCTGCTTAGGAGCTTGGCAGTTCCAAGCAGTTGATATCATCTCCAAGTCATTCCTGCAGGACTGAAGAGTCTACTGGGGAGGGCCATTTCCTAATGCTCACTGCTATTGCTGCTCTCTCCAGCTAGATCTCCAGATTAAATGTTGTGTGCTTTGCTGAGGGTGCTGAAGGGCACAGCATGAGCCACTAAGATGGGAATAGAGTAGAATCAGGCAGGTTGGAAGAGAGCTCCAAGCTCATCCAGCCCAGCCTATCCCCCAGCCCTAGCCAATGGCACTCAGTGCCCATCCAGGCTTTGCTTCAACACCTCCAGGGATGGGGACTCCACCACCTCCCTGGGCAGCCCATTCCAATGCCAATCACTCTCTCTGCCAGGAACTTCCTCCTCATATCCAGCCTCAACCTGCCCTGCCACAGCTTCAGCCTCTGTCTCCTTGTTCTGTTGCTGGTTGCCTGGCAGCAGAGCCCAACCCCAGCTGGCCACAACCTCCCTCCAGACAGCTGCAGAGAGCAATGAGCTCTGCTCTGAGCCTCCTCTTCTGCAGGCTGCACACCTCCAGCTGCCTCAGCCTCTCCTCTTGGGGCTGTGCTCCAGCCCTCTCCCCAGCTTCATTGCTGGTGAAGGTCATTTTGTGAAGGACAGTGTCAAACACAAATACCAGAGGGTTGGTAGTGTCTCTCTAAAGATGACTGTCAGGATCTGCTTTATCCTTTGGTCCCGTTCCTGTGGCTCTTGTTGTTTTCAGGCTCCTCCAGGAGCTCCAGTTCTTAGTATTAGTACAGTGGGCAGCCACAGTTGCATCACCACAAAGCATTTACTGCATTTGCACACTGCTGCTAAGTGGTCATCATTGTGAAGGCATGGGGAAAGCTCTGGCCAGAGCTGCTGGTAAAGCCAAACAAGTAGCATGAGGTCTTTAAAGAAACCTGAGCCCTTCCTGGCCCTCCTGAGTATTTGTCTCTCTCCTCTGCACTGAAAACTTGCTTCCTGAATGGACTGCCTCAATGAAGAGGTGTTCCAAAGCAGGGCTGAACTGAAGCATCTGTGGCAGTCAGTGGGAGGTGGTGGCCATGCAGCACTGCTCTTGCTGCGGTCGCATGCCCAGGGATGTTCTGCTGCCCAGGGATGGCCTCCCCAGGCCTGTCTCATCACTGCTATCTCCATCTGGGCAGCTGAAGAATGCTTTCCCACAGGCTTGCTTTCTGTTTGGACGGAGGGATGATGTATTCCAAACACTGTGCAAAGTATTTCAAACAAGGGCAGAGCAGGGTGGGCTGGCTGCCAGCCCCCTTACACTGCAACCTTTATGCAAATTTCACTCTGACACATTTTTGTGACCCTCTTCAGCAATAAATTTTCAAGGCTGCCAGTGTTGTCTAGACTGCAAAGCAAAGGGGCTGCTGCACATCAAGTGATGCCTTCCCTGGAGCTCAGCTACCTAAAATGGTCATGAAACTATTTGTATCTATGCACAGCTCAGTCACTGAGCCTCCACCAAAGGGGCACCGCAGGCTGCCAGCAGCCCTGTGAAGGGCTTCAGCTTCAGGCAGTTTACACTCACAAATTTCTTATCTTCTCCAGATTTGAGATCATTGGCTGCAAGAAAACCTGTACATCATTTTGCTTGTTTGTTTTTAAAGTGAATCTTTAAAGCTACTTGCTGTTGGCAGTCTGTAGATCAGAGTGCCAGGATGGAAGCAGCCCTGAGGGTCATCTGCTCCAACCTTTCTAGCTGGTAGTGTGGTCGAAAGGAGCTGGCCCAGCACTCTGTCCTGATCAGTCTTCAAACTGTCCCATGTAGGGCAATGCACCACTCCCCTTGGGGGATTATCACATTCCCCTCATACCTGTCACTCCCTGACATCCTGAAAAGTCCCTCCCCAGCTTTTTTGTAGCCCCCTTCAGATCCTGGAAGGCCACCAGAAGGTCCCCTGGGAGCCTCCTCTTCTGCAGCCTGCACAGCCCCAACTCTTTCAGGCTGTGCTCACAGCAGAGCTGCTGCAGCCCTCTGAGCATCCTTGGGGCCCTTCTCTGCACACCTCCAGCATCTCCACATCCCTCTTGTCCCAGGGGCTCCAGCACTGGATGCACTACTCCAGGTGGGCTCTCAGCAGAGCACAGCAGAGGGGCAGAATCCCCTCCCTGGCCCTGCTGCCCACACTGCTCCTGCTGCAGCCCAGGCTCTGCTTGCTCTCTGGGCTGCTCACACTGAGCTTCCCCTCCACGTTGCCCATGCTGACATCCTTTTACATGCAAGGTTTGTAAGGACAGGGGAGCCTGTACCACAGATAGGCTGCATTGAGTATGGCTTTACAAGATGAAACAATACTGCTCCTGCTGCCAAAAATCTATTCAGTACTGCAGAGGATATGGCCTAAGATGGTCATGAATTCAGATTTAGAGGGATAGTCTTTCTCCTATGAAAAAAATAACGATAATAAAGCCCAGGCAGCAATACAGCTTCTATATATATATGTGTGTGTGTGTGTGCTGAGTGTCTGTGTGCACTCCATGGCAAATATAAACCAGATCCCTGCTTGCCTCCATGGCTCTGTCACAGCTGATGTTACAGCAGTGGACCACAAGATGTTGGTCTCTGCACACTGTGGTGCTGAGGTAGTGGCCTCTTGCAGCCTCCTGCCCACCTACAGCATGGACACTGCCTGCTGAAGCCAGGGGTGAGTTTAGAGAGCTCCGGGAACTGTCCAGGGAAGGCTGCAGAGATGCTGAGGAAACTGAAGCATCTCTGAAAAAGGCTGAAAGACCTGAGGCTCTTCAGCATGGAAAAGAGCAGGCTGGCAGAGGGGCTTCTAGGTGCTCCTGCTCTGGCAGGGGGGTTGGGCTAGATGATCTTTTGAGGTCCATTCCAGCTCCTGACACTCTGTGACTCTTACCTTAAGCTGCAGATTGCTGCTCAGTCTCACCTGGGGTAAGAGCTAGAACAGTAAATGTGATCTGTGAAATATTTACATTAGATGGAAGTTTATTTGTCCTTCCCTGTGAGCTGCCTCCTTCCCAAGCAGTTTTTGCACACACTAAATTCATTTAACTAAAGGTTTCCATTAGGATATCCTGAGTGTCATACTCATTTGGATAGTTCTCCTTTAGCATAAATTACAGAATGGTTTATGTTGGAAGGGACCTCAAAGATCATCTAATTCCAACCCTCCACCACAGCAGTGACAGGCTGGAATGGTATTAGACAATTCTAGAGTGGCTCAGGCTGGCAGGGAGCTGAGAGCTGATCCCCTGCAACCTCCCCACCATGCCCAGGGACACCTCTCAGCTCCACTCAGCTGCTCAAGGCCTCATCCAGCCTGGCCTGCAGCACCCCCAGCAAGGAGGCAGCCACAGCCTCCCTGGGCAGCCTGTGCCACACTCTCAGCACCCTCACACTCCCCAACTTCTTGCTCAGCTCCAGCCTCAGCCTGCTGTGCCTCAGCTCCAAACCATTGCCCCTTGGGCTGTCTCTAGCCCCCCTGATGCAAAGTCCCTCTGCAGCCTTCCTGCAGGCTGCCTTCAGCTCTTGGCAGCAGCTCTGAGGTGCCCCTGGAGCCTTCTCCTCTGCAGGCTGCACCCCCCCAGCTCCCTCAGCCTGTGCTCACAGCAGAGCTGCTCCAGCCCTATCCTACATACCTATTTCAAACTCTGTCAGCAGCAGATTCTGTGCTTGTGTGTGTTTGAATCTCTTGGGTGATGCCCTGAGCCTTCTCTGCCGAGGTGATTTGCATGCTTTAGCCATCCCTGATAGCTGACGTGTGGCCATTTGCTATGAAGCTGTGAAACCCATGGCAGAGTTCAGCAGTGCTGAAGCTGATGCCTTGTGCTGGGTGGAATTTCAGGTCCAAAACATTGTGAGAGGTTTTAAAATATGGGATAAGACTGAAAAATCAGTAAGTGGAAGTTGATGTTTCTTGTGAAGTCATCATTCATAGTAGTGTTCAGGTTGGGAAAGTCCTCTGAGATCATTGACTCCTGCCATTAATTGCCCAAAGCTTCCTCAGCTCACAACAGCAATACCCATGTGATCAATCTGCCTTTCTCCAGGCCTTCCTCACAGAAGAGGCTGGGAAGGGAACCTTGTTAGAGAAAAGGGCGAGCAGCATCCGTGACTCTGACTGCTCTTGGCACGAGGGAGACACTGTCCCAAACACACAGACTGTTAGGGGTTGGAAGGGACCTCCAGAGCTCAGCCAGTCCAAGCCCCTGCCAGAGCAGCAGCACCCAGGGCAGGGCACACAGCAACACAGCCAGGGAGGGTTGGAAAGGCTCCAGAGCAGGAGACTCCACAGCCTCTCTGGGCAGCCTGCTCCAGGGCTCTGGCACCCTCACCAAACAGCAGTGTCCCTGGTGTCCCTGGTGTTCCTTGTCTTCTCACATGGCACCACCAAGCAGAGCCTGGCACCTTCATCCTGACACCCACCCTCAGGTATTCATAGACATTGACCAGGCCCCCTCTCAGCCTTCTCCTCTCCAGACTGCACAGCCCCAGGGCTTTGCAGCCTTTCTTCACAGCAGAGATGTTCCAGTCCCCCAGTCATCCTCACTGGGCTCCCTCCAGCAGGTCCCTCTTGAGCTGTGGAGCCCAGCACTGGGCACAGCCTAGGACAATGAGAGCAGCTGCTCCTGCTCTTGCCTGCACTCATTTCTGCAGCCACATCTGAGCTCTGCTGCAGCCTGGGAAGGAGCCTGGCAGAGCCCTGCCTGCTCTGTGCCCTCCCTAGCAGCTACAGCCTCAGTGCCTTGCTGCCTGCTCCTGGGCTCAGGACAAGCTCCCTTGTGTCACCTGCATTGCCTCCTGCAGCACTGCTGTGGGCCTCTGAGTGGAGTCACAGAGTGGCTTAGCTTGGAAGGGACCTCAAAGCTCAGCCAGTTCCAACCCCCTATGCCCACTAGAACAGGTCATTCAAGGACTCATCCAGCCTGGTCCTGAACACCTCCAGGGAGGTTGTGGAACACAGAAGCAACCTGTGCCAGTGTCTCACCAACCTCACTGCGAACAACTTCCTCCTAACATCCAGTTCCAGTCTCCCCTCTGACACTTCAAACCCATTCCTCCTCCTCCTCATCCTCTCATCCCCAGCCCTTGTCAATAGTCCCTCCCCAACCTTCCTGCAGCCCCCTTCAGATCCTGCAAGGCCACTCCAAGGTCTCCTGGCAGCCTTCTCTTCTGCAGGCTGCAGAGCCCCAACTCTCTGTGCCTGTGCTCAGAGCAGAGCTGCTGCAGCCCTCTCAGCTGCATCTTGGTGGCCTCCTCTGCACTGGCTCCACCACTTGCATGTGCTGCTTGTGCTGGGGGCTGCAGAGCTGCAGACAGTGCTGCAGGTGGGGTGTGAGGAGAGCAGAGCCAAGGGGCACAATCCCCTCCCTTGCCCTGCTGCCCACAGCTGCTCTTGCTGCAGCCCAGCACACAGTTGCTGTCTGGGCTGCACTCCCACTGCAGCCTCATCTTCAGCTTTGCACCAGCCCAGACCCCCAGGTCCTGTTCCTCAGGGCTGCTCTCAGCCATTCCCCACCCAGCCTGGAGCTGTGCTTGGGATTGCACCCACCTAGGTATAGGACCTTCCCCTTGGCCTTGTTGAATGCCCTGAATGGCAGCAGTTAGGCACCACCAAGTGCCCTAGCACCTGAGCAGATCTCTGCTTCCCTAGCTGCTGAGTGCAGAGGCAGTGCTCATGCTGGTGGAGCTTTGATCTTTGCTTTGAAGAGAGTAAAGAAGAGCCATGTGTGCTGAGAACAACACGAGAGGCTATTTCTGGAGCTAGAGCAGGGGTTTGAAGGTGAAAGGACACTTCTCCAGCTCTCTCAAGTCCCTGGGAAAGTTAAAAATAAGTCTTGCTGGGAGAAAAAAAAAAAAAAAGAAAAAAATTGGCTCTTGTGATTTGAGAAAATTTCTTTATTCCAGGAACTGCCTCATGTAGCAGAAATTTATTTACCATCTGTGTAGACATGAAAAATTTTCCATCTTACAGACACAAAACTGAAATAGCAACAGATTTTCCATCCCTGTGCTGCTCACCGAGCTCTGCTTTGAGGCTGTGTAAAGCCTGGAGCAGCTTCTGTGTTCTGCAGAGGGCTGGCTCACTCCTGGGCCCTCTGTCAGCCTCTGAGCTCTGCTGGTGACAGCCAGGGAGGTCACCTTGCTCCTGCTGCAGCGTGGACTTCACAGACCTGCTGGCTGCCAGTCTGTGCTCCCTCATCACTGTGCCAGGGCTGCCTGCATGGAAAACAGCCAGGGGAGAAGTGCAGTGGTCTGGGAGCAGATGTACCTCAGTGCAGAGCTCCCTCCCTGCTGCCATAACTCTGCAGCCATCCCCTGCTCATTGGGACTGGAAGCCTCCTGTCACACTCTGCCTGCTGCTTGTCACTGTCTGCACCAGCAGCCAGGCCAGGAACCATCAGCAGCAATTCTCTGCTGTGAGCACAGGCTGAGGGAGCTGGGGGGGTGCAGCCTGCAGAGGAGAAGGCTCCAGGGGCACCTCAGAGCTGCCTGCCAAGAGCTGAAGGCAGCCTGCAGGAAGGCTGCAGAGGGACTTTGCATCAGGGGGGTTAGAGACAGCCCAAGGGGCAATGGTTTGGAGCTGAGGCACAGCAGGCTGAGGCTGGAGCTGAGCAAGAAGTTGGGGAGTGTGAGGGTGCTGAGAGTGTGGCACAGGCTGCCCAGGGAGGCTGTGGCTGCCTCCTTGCTGGGGGTGCTGCAGGCCAGGCTGGATGAGGCCTTGAGCAGCTGAGTGGAGCTGAGAGGTGTCCCTGGGCATGGTGGGGAGGCTGCAGGGGATCAGCTCTCAGCTCCCTGCCAGCCTGAGCCACTCTGGGGTTCTATAGCAGGTCCCAGCTCTGCAGTCACCTGCAGCCTTTGTTAAGGGCAGAATTGTGAGCTCTAAGGTCTGCCTGTGCAGGGGGAACAGAGCCTGCATTAGCAGACCAGCCCAGGCAGCTGATTCCCTCTTGGAAGAGGTTTTTCATCAAAATCATCCCATGGAGCTATGGAACACCAAGTGCTGAGGGAGTTGAAAAGAGAGATTGTTTTAGCCTTGCTATCACTCTGGATTCTTCAAGACAAAAGAGAACTTCAGCAGCTCGAGATGATTGCTGTCTCCTGGCCATGCCAGGGCAGCTGGAGGCAAGGGGGGAGATGTTTAGCCAAAAATGCAAAGGCACTGTTTGTTTGCAGTTTATTTTAAAAGACTTTCTGTGTTTATTGTGCAGCCTAACGTTGGGTTCAGTGGTGCTCAGTGCTTGGATTCAGTCTCCAATGTGATTGTGCACAGACAGGGGAGAAACTCTGTTGTGCAGAGGGCTGTGCAATGGAGCACAGGCTGCAGTGGCTGCCCTGGGTTTCGGCCCTCTTTCTGCTTCAGCAGGGACTGAGATTCACACACAGGCCACAGCTCCAGAGGCACCACAGATGTGGGCTGCCAGCTAGCCCAGCAGTAACAGGAGCAGGCTGCATGTTGGGAGGAGTCTGTGACATCTGCCTGGTCACTTTGTCAGCCTTGCCCTGCCAGAGTGGTCCCCATCACTCCCTGACCAGCAGTGAGCTTTGCCTCCCCTGCCACGACCCAGGCAGACAATCTCCTTCCTCCCCGTGGCAGTCCCCATGTGGCATCTCCAGGCGTTCTGTGGCACTGGTTGGGCTTGCTTTTGGCAGTGCCAGGAGCAGTTGCTTTGTCATTAGCCTGGAGAAGAGAAAGCTCCTTGGAGGCTTTCTAGTGGCCTTCCAGCGCCTGAAGGAGGCCTGCAAGAAAGATGGGGTGGACTATTTACAAAGGCTTGCAGCACTAGGGCAGGGGACTAAACAGGGTCCATTTGGGTTCTAAGGGGACAAGGGCCTAAACAGGGTCCATTTGGGATCTAAGGGGACAAGGCACTAAACACAACAGGTTACACTTGGGCTGGATGTTAGGGAGATGTTCTGTACGCTGCTGGTGTGCTCTTGTGGCCAGGAGGGGCCAATGGAATCCAGAGTGTGTCCAGCAGATCCAGGGAGGTTCTCCTTTGCCTCTGCTCTGCCCTGCTCAGACCTCACCTTCAGCACTGCCTTCAGTTTGGGGCTCCCCAGTTGCAGAGGGACAGGGACCTGCTGGAGAGGGTCCAGGGGAGGGCTGTGAGGATGCTGAGGGGACTGCAGCAGTGGCTGGGGAGGAGAGGCTGAGGGACCTGGGGCTGCTTAGGCTGCAGAAGAGAAGCCTGAGAGGGGATTGGATCAATGTTTGTAAGTGTGTGAGGGCTGGGGGTGAGGAGGGGGGGGACAGGCTCTGCTCACTGCTCCCTGCCATAGGCCAAGGAGCAATGGATGGAAGCTGCAGCACAGGAGGTTGCAGCTCAAGACAAGAGGCAACTTCTGTTGCTGTGTGGGTCCCAGAGCAGTGGCACAGGCTGCCCAGAGAGGTTGTGGAGTTTCCTTGTGTGGAGCCTTTGCAGACTCTGTCTGGCTGTGTTGCTGTGTGCCCTGAGCTATCTTGGATGGTGCTGCTGTGGCAGGGGGGTTGGACTGGATGAGCTCTTTGGGTCCCTTTGTGTCCCTGGCATCCTGTGAGCCTGTGTTGAAACACTGGAAGAGGTTGCCTAGGGAGGTGGTGGAGGTCCCATCCCTGGAGACATTCCAGGTCGGGCTTGATGGGGCTCTGAGCATCCTGATCTTGTTTGAGCTGCTCCTGCAGACTGCAGGGGGCTTGGGCTGGTTGACCTCTGAGGTCCCTTCCACCCCAGTGCATTCTGTGCTTCCATCACTTCACAGCTCCTGCAGGAAAATGAGCATTGGTTTGTTCTGCTGCAGCCTGCCCTGCGGAGGAGTTAGGTGGGTTAGGAGTGAGTGGGTAGCACAGAGCTTCCTAGGATCAGTGCTTGTGGCAGCCTCCACTAAACACCCTGCCCTGTAGAGTGGATCTTTAGTGACCAGAGGGGAGGAAAATGTCCTAATAATGACTTCTCTCTTGTGATTCATTTGTGCTTAAGCTGAACTCATGTGTTTGGGGCCAGATCCCTGGAGGTGATTGGGGCCAGGCTGGCAGAGGCTGTGGGCAGCCTGCTCTAGGGTAGGGTGTCCCTGGGCATGGCAGGGGGGTTGGGACTGGTTGATCCTTGTGCTCCCTTCCAACCCTGGTTGATTCTATGATTCTATGATTCTATGATTCAATTCTCAGTGAAAAGCAGAAGTGGTGCTAGGGCTTGGGGATTCCTTGGATTCATGAATTCTTGAGGGTATGTAGCATGCAGGCAAGATGAGCATTTCAATGCTGACTGTTTTCAGGAGCCAGCAGAATCACATGAAATATGTAATTTCCAAAAGGATCACACCAGTTGGAGCTGTGCCATCACAGAACAATGTTCACCCACTGAGAAAAGGACAGAGGAGAAAAATAATTTGGTTGTGCTTCTGGGGATTTCTGCAAGCTTAAGCCTGACCCTCAGCAGCCAGAAATGCTGAAGTGTCACTGAAACCCCTCACTGAGTAACCACTGAATTGTGCTTGCCAGTTCAAGGTTCCCTTTGCCCTCCAATGGGACTGGATCAGTGCAGATCTTTTAGGGGTGCTCTGATTCCTTCTGCTGTCTGCCTTGAGAGGGTCACCTTGCTAGGCTGGAGCTGTCCTCCCTTCCCTGGTTTCAGTGGCAGAAAGGAAGCTCTCCCAAGGGGATAGTTCCTGTCTCTAACCTCCCCTGGGGCAGGACACAGCACAAGGGCTGGGGGCAACGATGAGGAGGATAGAGGCAGAAGGATGACAAATCCAACCCAAACCATTCTGCGGCTCTCTGATTTTACCAAGCTGCTATGGAAAGTGATTCTGGAGCAGTGCCTCTCGGTGCCCTCCCTCCCTCCCCAGCCCCACAGCAGTCACATCCCTGCACTCTGTGGATTGCTTGGACGTGGCAATTGTTCCACTGTCCTTTTACAGACAGTAAAAGGCCTTTGTGGTCAGAAGAGAGTGCAGTGGGAGAAGGACAGGGACAAGCTTGTGAAGCAGCAGCAGGTCTGTGGTGTTGTTGAGGCTTCCCTTGGCTGGCTGCTGCCACGGGGCCATCTCCGCTCAGCGCTGCTGCAGCTCACTGAGCAGGACCCAGGCACAAGTTCCTTGAAAGAAATCCTCATTTGGTAATTAGCTCCCAGAGGAGTCCATTGGTTGGTTCACAGCTGTGGAGAGCACAGTGGAGACCTTATTTCTTGACCTAGCTATCTGAGAGATCAGGAAGAGATGGGAGGCATGGAATCTGTTTGAACAGACCACCTCCTGACACTGGGAAAGATCCAGATGAGGTCAAAACCCTTCAGCTTCCTGTCTCAGAGAGGGAAAGGAGAAAAAAAGCTCTGATAAACAGAAAACTACCCAGAGCTGCTTGGGAAGTCTCTAGAGATGAAGGCAGCAGAGGAAGAGGGCTTGTGAAAACAATCCTCTTGTTGGCTGCAGCAGCACACTGCAGGCATTCAGCAGGGACCAGGAAGGCTCTGGCTGGTATTTTGTCCAGGCTGATTGTGCTGTCAGAACTGAGCCTGGGACACGAGGACCAGTAATGGAACATCCATTGTGGAGCTGCTGGAAGGTGTTGAGAGAAGGGCAGCAAGGCTGGGGAGGGGCCTGGAGCACAGCCCCAAGAGGAGAGGCTGAGGGAGCTGGGGGTGTGCAGCCTGCAGAAGAGGAGGCTCAGGGCAGAGCTCATTGCTCTCTGCAGCTGTCTGGAGGGAGGTTGTGGCCAGCTGGGCTTGGGCTCTGCTGCCAGGCAGCCAGGGACAGAAGGAGGGGACAGAGGCTGAAGCTGTGTCAGGGCAGGTTGAGGCTGGATGTGAGGAGGAAGTTCCTGGCAGAGAGAGTGATTGGCATTGGAATGGGCTGCCCAGGGAGGTGGTGGAGTCCCCATCCCTGGAGGTGTTGAAGCAAAGCCTGGATGGGCACTGAGTGCCATGGGCTAGGGCTGGGGGATAGGCTGGGCTGGATGAGCTTGGAGCTCTCTTCCAAGCTTATTTTATTCTGTGCCTTCCTGCCACATGTTTCTGAGGCTGTCAGTGCCCTGTGTTGGCCTCACTGGTGAGCCAGGAGCTGGAGACTCTGTGCAGTGTTTGTCTCCTCTCCCAGGCTGACTTTGCCATGGTGTCTTGTGTTTGGCCAGCTGAAGCTGCAATACAGCACAGATGAAACCAAGCCCAACAACCTGGTGCTGAGTCCAGCTACATGGAGGAGTGGGGGCTTGGCAGCCCTGCAGTTGTGCTGGGATAATGCAGTCATATCTCATGAGATAATGCTTGATTAAATTGGGGAGGAAAAACATAACAGTGGAGTGCAGTGCAGTGCTCTGGAGCTGGTTATCTCCAGCCCTCGAACAGAAACATTTTGATTCCATGAGGACATAGCTAACCCCTGCCAGCTGCTCTCTGCAGCTCTCTTCCAAAGGCCTCCTTCTCCCTTCTCAAGCAGTTTTTTTTTCCCCTGCAGACATATTTCATACGAAAGCTATGTCGACCTTTAAGGCTGTTGTGTGTTTTTATCACAGGCTGTGGTGGCAGCGTTTGCTTATTTCCTTGAGAGGCAGGAAGCATCTACAGGGGCTGTTAAAGGTACAGCAAAAGCAGGCTGGGAGTTCTCTCTTCACCAGCACTGAATAACCACACAGCTGTTAGTGCTGGGAGCACAGGGAAGTACTTAATTAGGAGCAGTGTCACTGCTTCACCAAACACAAGGTCCTAGAAGGGCTCAGGCTGGCAGAGAGCTGAGAGCTGATCCCCTGCAGCCTCCCCACCATGCCCAGGGACACCTCTCAGCTCCACTCAGCTGCTCAAGGCCTCATCCAGCCTGGCCTGCAGCACCCCCAGCAAGGAGGCAGCCACAGCCTCCCTGGGCAGCCTGGGCCACACTCTCAGCACCCTCACACTCAGCCCCTGCCATGGCAGAGTGGAGGGGAGGACTCAGCCTGAAGGAGAGAGTGGGAGTGGGCAGGACAGCATCTCCCAGCGCTGCAAAGGGCTGTCCTGAGTGCCACGGAGTGGCCAAAGGAGGGTTCATGAGGGGAAGCTAAGCAGAGTGATGCCACGGGAGAAATGGGGCTTTAGTGCTGGGGAAGGTGGCAGGGGGATGAAACCTCCGTGGAGGAGGTGTCCAAAGGAGAGCTGCAGAGCCCCCGGCAGGTGTGGCAGTCTTGTCCCTGGGGGCACTCCAGGAGTTCTTCCAGACACACTTTTTAATGATTCCCTGACTTTCAGCTGTTAGCTCACTGCTACTGCATGGAAGTGTGCAGAGTTACACCACAATGTCAGCAGGGAGTGGGCATGGGTTCAGCTTCCAGCAGTCACTCAGAGCCTGCCTGAAAGCAAGAACACAAACACCACTCCTTGGCAAATGGCAGGAAGAACAATTCAGCTGGAGTGGTCCCTCTGGGCACAGACACCTTTCAAAGGCATTCAAGAAAGAGATGAATTTGTTATTAAGAAAAGTAGAGTTCTGTGTCTGAAGCACAGAACCCTGACAATTCCAGGGAGCTTTTAGCCACAGAACCCTGACAATTCCAGCCAGCTGCTCACTGCCTGGTCACTGAGCTGTGATGGATGTCAGGCAGCAGGCATCAAGGCACCACAAGCACAGCATCACAGAACGTTAGAGGGGTTGGAAGAGACCTCTGGAGAGCATCCTGCCCTGGTTTCTAGAGGGGATTTTTCCTCCATGTTTTGTCTTTTTGCTTTTTGTTTTCTCCTCTATTTTCCCCCTTTCTCCTGCTTTAAGTCTGTCTTCCAGCAGTGATGAGCAAGTCACAGACTGACAGAATGTTAGGGGTTGGAAAGCATCTGCAGAGCTCAGCCAGTCCAAGCCCCTGCCAGAGCACCCAGGGCAGGGCAACACATCCAGAAGGGGCTTGAAGCTCTCCAGAGCAGGAGATTCCACAGCCTCTCTGGGCAGCCTGCTCCAGGGCCCTGGCACTTTCCCAGGGACAAAGGTTCCCCTCCTGTTCCCCTGGCACCTCCTCTGCTCCAGCTTGCCCCCAGTGCCCCTTGTGCTGCCCTTGGGCACCCCTGGGCACAGCCTGGCTGCATCCTGCCCACACTGCCCTGCACAGCTTGAGCACAGCACTGAGGGCAGCCCTCAGGCTCCTCTGCTGCCAGCTCCCAGCCCCAGCTCCCTCAGCCTGGCCCCACAGGAGATGTTCTAGAGAGCACTCTGAGCAGTCCCCCTGCAGATCCCCTTGCCTTTCAGTAGCATGGTTTGCTGGCTCCAGCAGCAGGGTTTGTAAACTGTTTTCCTTGTAACAAAAGTTCTGATTCCCTTCAGTATGACCTTAACTTGGAGAGCTTAATAGTTAATTTAGGAGCAACTCAACTTTCTGCTTTGTGGGAGCAGTTCCAGGGCTTTCTGTTCTAAACCTGTGAGCATATTCAAATTTCCCCAGCTCCTTTAGCACACCACTGAGGACAGCAGCTAAAAGTAAGCTTTTTTTTTTTTTTCCAGTTCATGACCTAAGCATTTCCTCTTTGTGGGGAGACATGGTAAAAATAAAATCCCCAGACAAATCACCTCTCCAGCTCAGCCTCCTGTGTGGGTTTGTGATGCATTCCTGAGCTGCCCAGCTCAGAGGCTGTCAGAGAATCACAGAATGTCAGAGGCTAGAAGGGATCCCCAAAGCTCATCCAGTCCAACCCCCCTGCCACAGCAGGATCATCTACAGCAGATCACACAGGAACACATCCAGGCAGCTCCTGCAGATCTCCAGAGAGGGAGACTCCACAGAAACTTCCTCTGCCTCAGCTGCCACCCAGTGCCCCTTGTGCTGTCCCTGGGCATCACCCAGCAGAGCCTGGCTCCAGCCTCCTGCCACTCACCTGCACACATTGAGAACCATTGCTGAGGTTGGTGATAATCTGGAGAGAAATTCTTCCATATGTGGGCCCTGATCCATACCCTGGTGGGTAACTGTTCTGCAGGACCTGGAACTGAGCACATTTCCACACAGTTCCTTGAGCTTCTCGAGGAGTTCCACTGCCATTCTTGCTGCAGGCTCTCTTGCAATGCAGGTTTGAAATCAGTTTGGCCATGGCAAGCTGAAGCCTATGAGCAGTTGTGCCTGTGGGTATCAGCTGAAATCACATGCAGAAGGGATGTGAATATTCCTGCAGTTGCCTCTCTTGGGCACACCTCTGAGGCTCCTCTTCTCCAAGCAGCTCCCTCAGGCTCTGCTCCTAACAGAACCCTTCCATTGCCTTCAGCATTTTGTGGCTCTGTGCTGGGCTCTCTCCAGCAGTTCTGTCCCTCTTGATCTGAGGAGGCAGTCTTTGACCAGGCACCTTCTGATGCCCAGGTCTAGGCTTTGGCATGGCAGAGGCAGGCTTTGGGTCTAATCCTGTCAACACAGATGATCATTTTGCAGCCCAGTGTGGAAGGTAACTGAGCTGTGAGGGGGCAGTGTGGAAGCTGGCTGCAAAGGAAACACTCTGTTTGCAAAGCAAAACAAATGAATTGCTAATATCTTCCTGGCTTCAGATCATATCACACTGCAGTAATAAAGCCTCACAATATACACACGAGGGAAATCCAAAGAAGACAAATCTGCTAGAAAGCTCTTGGATATTTATTAGATAGCATCGAGGCTACAACTGTCTAAACAGAAATTAATCTTACAATAATATTTATTCAGTGTTTTGCATCCAGTTTCCAACTCAGAACTCAGTCCTGTTTTTTTATTTGTATGTGGTTAGCTTTTTGTTTTGACACTTGGGACTTGCATGTACACAGCTTAGCAGTGCCCTGGCCAAACAGAAGGTGATCCTTGTGCTATCCAGGGAAACACAAACACAGACACCAGCGGTAGAATGTTAACACTCCTCATGGCAGGCTTAGTGGCAACAGCACTCAGAACCAAAATCCATTGCTAGGACTTCTGCCCAGAAAAGCTCAGTTCCATACTGTGTCCAGGGCTGCTGTCCCCAGCAGGAGCACACTGAGCTGCTGCAGGGAGGCCAGAGGAGGCCACAAAGATGCTGCAAGGGCTGGAGCAGCTCTGCTGTGAGCACAGGCTGAGGGAGCTGGGGGGGGGCAGCTCTGGAGATATTCCAAACCCCTCTGGATGTGTTGCTGTGTGCCCTGCCCTGGGTGATCCTGGAGCTCCCTTCCAGTCCTAAAATTCTGTGGTTCTGATGTGCTCTGCAAGGCAAGGCAGTTTTCTGCTCAGCTGGAATTGAACTGCAAGCAAGGCAGCTTCCTTGAACTGCTTTCTCTCCTGTTTTGATCATGCACTAAGCTTCCTCCCCTGTATGATGATGATTTGTACAAAGAAGTGGGGGTGAGTGTCTGGAGGAGTGTTCACAGGCTCACAGGACGTCAGGGACACAAAGGGACCCAAAGAGCTCATCCAGTCCAACCCCCCTGTGCCACAGCAGGACCATCCAAGCTAGCTCAGGGCACACAGCAACACAGCCAGACAGAGTCTGCAAAGGCTCCACACAAGGAGACTCCACAACCTCTCTGGGCAGCCTGTGCCACTGCTCTGGGACCCACACAGGCAAGAAGTTGCCTCTTGTCTTGAGCTGCAACCTCCTGTGCTGCAGCTTCCATCCATTGCTCCTTGGCCTATGGCAGGGAGCAGTGAGCAGAGCCTGTCCCCCCCCTCCTCACCCCCAGCCCTCACACATTTACAAACATTGATCCAATCCCCTCTCAGCCTTCTCTTCTGCAGCCTAAGCAGCCCCAGGTCCCTCAGCCTCTCCTCCCCAGCCACTGCTGCAGTCCCCTCAGCATCCTCACAGCCCTCCCCTGGACCCTCTCCAGCAGGTCCCTGTCCCTCTGCAACTGGGGAGCCCCAAACTGAAGGCAGTGCTGAAGGTGAGGTCTGAGCAGGGCAGAGCAGAGGCAAAGGAGAACCTCCCTGGATCTGCCCGGCAGGACCCTCTTGTCCCCCAGGGCACATTGCTGTGCCGTGGATGTTGTCCCCCAGCCCTCCCAGGTCCCTCTCCTTGGGGCTGCTCTCCAGAAGCAGCTGTTTTGGGATGCTGTGTCAGCAGCAGGCCCTGTGCTGTCCCAAGCCTTCCAGAGCAGTGCTGGCTGTGTCCTGGCTGTGTTCTGGCTGCAGTGGTGCCCAGCAGGCAGTGGCTGTTCGGGAGCTGATCCCTCGGGGCTGTGTTCTGCTCGTTTTCGGTGTGCTTTGGAGAGCAGCAGAGCTTTGCTGGTGGAGCTCCCTGTGGGGGTCGCTGCCGTCCCAGCCCCTCAGCTGTCTGCTGTGTTCCGCAGGAGGCGGCAGAGGACCGGGATCGATCCCGGCTGGACTCCATGGTGCTGCTAATCATGAAGCTGGACCAGCTGGACCAGGACATCGAAAGTGCTCTCAGTGCAGGCTCCTCCCCGTCCAGCACCCCCACCTACAAACGGAAGCACGGCCCCGTAAGTCTCTTCACTTCAGCTCTCTGTAGTTCCAAGCAGATTCTGCTTTTGCCTCACCTCTGTCAGCTTCTTGGTTTCTGAACTGAAGCTCTGCCTGTGCAGTGCTTGCCTCGTTTTGCTTGCATGCAGATGTGGATGCTGAAGGCAGCAGTGTTGGCATCACTTCATCAAGCAGAGCTTCAGCTCGGGCAGCTCTGCAGTCCTCAGCACAGAGTGGGGACAGAGGAGGCCACAGCAGCACTGCAGGCCTGGAAGCCCTCTGCTGTGGGGCCAGGCTGGCAGAGCTGTGCTTGGTCAGCCCGGAGAAGGTGACAGTGCAGGACCTAAAGAAAGCTGTGTGGAGCCTTTTGAGCAGGAGCTGTTGTGCTAGGACAGAGAGTGATGGCCTAGAACTAAAAGAGGGAGATTTAGACTGGAGAGAAGGAAGAAATGTTCTGCACTGGGGGTGGTGAGAGCATGTCCCAGGCTGCCCAGAGAGGTGGGAGGTGCCCCATGCCTGGCACCATTGCAGGTCAGGTTGTCTGGGGCTCCCAGCAACCCATTCTAGTTGCAGATGTGCCTGCTGGCTGCAGAGGGTTGGACTGGATGACCTTGACAGGCTCCTTCCCCCCAGAGCCCTTTGGGATTCAAAAACTATCACCTGGGTCTCTAGCCATAGGCAGCCCTTGCTGGGAGCGCAGAGTGCACAGAGGGAAGAGCTCCTGAGTCCCAGGGATGTGTGGATGTGTCCTGGCATATTAAACACTTAGCAAGTGAGTCTGAGCTGCAGCTCTTGTTGGGCTGCTAGTGGGGAGGGACCATGAGAATCCTGGCACACACACACTGACAGAGTGGCTCAGGCTGGAAGGGATCTCAGAGCCTCCCCACCATGCCCAGGGACACCTCTCAGCTGCACTCAGCTGCTCAAGGCCTCATCCAGCCTGGCCTGCAGCACCCCCAGCAAGGAGGCAGCCACAGCCTCCCTGGGCAGCCTGTGCCACACTCTCAGCACCCTCACACTCCCCAACTTCTTGCTCAGCTCCAGCCTCACCCTGCTGTGCCTCAGCTGCAAACCATTGCCCCTTGGGCTGTCTCTAGCCCCCCTGATGCAAAGTCCCTCTGCAGCCTTCCTGCAGGCTGCCTTCAGCTCTTGGCAGGCAGCTCTCAGGTGCCCCTGGAGCCTTCTCCTCTGCAGGCTGCACCCCCCCAGCTCCCTCAGCCCTCTTGGCCCCCAGGGCACATTGCTGTGCCGTGGATGTTGTCCACTCCCAGGGCCCACTCCCCAGGCTGCTCTCCAGTTTAGAAGAGCTGTGCTCAGACTGGGGTTTTTACAGCAGCCATTTGAATGTGATGCAGGCCCAGGGGCATGGCTGTGCTAAGCAGAAACATCCAAGAGCTGTACCCAAGCTGACCTGTCCAAGGGCACTCCCATGGCTCTGTGCATTTCTGAGTGCTTCATGTTGCAGGGGACTCGCTGGCAGGGAACAGCTGACTCAAACCCCTGATCCTAGCTGGAGTGCAGCTCTGGCTGTGTTCTCCAGCCCTTCTGAGGAAGCAGCACACCTGTCACTTGCTGTGTAGGCACCTACCTGGTAGCTTCACTGTGGCAGCAGCAGCAGCAGGGCCTCAGCTGGCATTAGGGAACCAAGGGGTTGCTATTTTCTCTTGTTCAGAAGCAGAACCTCCGAGATGGCTCTGCCCCAGGTTTGGCCTATTCCAGGCCCTTGGTGTGGGGAAACTGAGGCTTGGTGTGCACAGGGGCTGGTGGCCCAGGCTCCTGCCTGTGTAGCTCAGTGCACACAGGCTGCCCCTCAGCTGACAGCCCTGGTTCTTCAGGCAGCCAGCTCCCTGCCAGGCACCTGCCACAGGGCACTGCCCTGCCCTCACTCCAGCCACTAACTCAGGTCTGCTCCATACTCTAACCCTCTCAGCAGTGCAGTGTGCTCCAGCCCTGCTCCCCCTCTCCAGGGACAAGCAATAGAATCGGTGTCACTAAGAGTACAGACACAGCATGGGGCTGAGAGGAGCCTGCTGACCCCAGACAGACCCAGGGAGCTGCAGGCACTGCTGCCTGCTGCTGGCACTGCTGCCTGCTGCTGGCACTGCAGCTGGGGACTGCCTTGCAGATGTTCACTGAGCTGGCAGTGCTGCCAGGGACAGAAGGTGGAAGCACACAGGAGGAACAGGTCAGGCTTCTGCAGCCTCTGGGTTCTCTTCCCTGCATTCTAGCAGTGAGGGAGCAGGCAGCTGTGGTGCTGCTGGTGATTTGTCATTGCAGAGCAGCAGCTGATGCAAGCTGCCACATGCTAAAGGACAGCAAATCGACCTGTGGGTAATGGGAAGGAATAAAGGCTCCTGCACAGAGCACTGGGCACGTAGTGAGGGAGCCTGACTGAGTGATTGTGCTGCTCAGGAGAACCAGATATTCCCACCTGCAGCACTGTGTGCAACTCTGCAGCCCCCAGCACAAGCAGGAGCCAGGCCAGAGGAGGCCACCAAGATGCAGCTGAGAGGGCTGCAGCAGCTCTGCTGTGTGCACAGGCACAGAGAGTTGGGGCTCTGCAGCCTGCAGAAGAGAAGGCTGCCAGGAGACCTTGGAGTGGCCTTGCAGGATCTGAAGGGGGCTCCAGGAGGGCTGAGGAGGGACTATTGACAAGGGCTGGGAATGAGAGGAGGAGGAGGAATGGGGTAGAAGTGTCAGAGGGGAGATTGAAAGTGGATGTTAGGAGGAAGTTGTTTGCAGTGAGGGTGGTGAGACACTGGCACAGGTTGCTTTCTGTGCTCCACAACCTCCCTGAAGGTGTTTAGGACCAGGCTGGATGAGTCCTTGAGTGACCTGTTCTACTGGGAGGTGTCCCTGCTTATGGCACAAGGGGGTTGGAACTGGCTGAGCTTTGAGGTCTCTTCCAACCTAAACCATTCTGTGATTCTATATTGAGTTCATCTTCACCTTTACTAAAGGCACTTGCAACATTTGTCTTTACAGGATGCTGAATCTGGTTCTGAAAGTGGAGTGGATGTGACTGCAGCAGGTCACTCCCATGCACACTTGTCACCTAGCACCCATGCTCCTGATGCAGCATCTCCCTGTCCAGCAGCCAGCTCGGGAGCTAAACCCAAGGCTGGGGTGAGTAAAAAGATCCTGTTGTCTGAATTTGACACATGAGGGCAGGTTGGAAGTGAAACAAAGGGATTTTATACTTTGTACTACCTGCATTATGCAACAGTGTGAATGACACTGGGATAGTAAAAACTCAGGGTACCTCCAGGTGCCATTTGAGCAGCAAACAGGTTCCATGTTTAGAAACACAGCTAAAGACTCCAGTGAGCTGAGCTCCTACATGAGAAAACAAATCATGCAGTCACAGAATCACTGCCTTAGGATCATCCAGTCCAGTGTTAGCCCAGCACTGCCACCTCACCAAAGGAGCACAGCCCTCAGCACCCACAGGAGCTTTTCCTTTTCCCTTACCAAGGCAAAGCTTCCTGAAGCAGCATCACTCAGAGGAGTTTGCAGATCTGGTGAGAGTGGCATCATTAGAGGGGTTTGCAGATCTGATGAGAGTGGCATCATTAGAGGGGTTTGCTGATCTGGTGAGAGTGGCATCATTAGAGGAGTTTGCTGATCTGGTGAGAGTGGCATCATTAGAGGGGTTTGCTGATCTGGTGAGAGTGGCATCACTCTGAAGCTGAAGGGCCAACGCCTTTCCGAGGCAAACTTTGGCAAGTGGCCTCACATAGAGAGAGTCAGAGGGAAGCTCTGAGCTGCTGAATCCTCTCCTGCAGAGCCGAGGGTCAGTGCATGCTCGGTGGTGAGGAAGGGCGGGTCTGAGAGCTGAGGCGTGGCCAGCAGCCCGCTCCTGTATCCAATAACATTCACAGATAGCTGTCAGGGCTGCAGCTCTTCCTTTTGCTGCTGTCCACCTGCTGGGGAATGCTTCTTTGCAACGCTTCAGCCAGCAGCAGTGCAGAGCACCTTGGATGTCCTAGAAGCTCCTGACAGCATTTCAGTTTCCTCGGGCACTTGCTGCTTCCTCTTCCTGCAGCAGGAGAGAAATCTGAGCCTCACCACAACTTCTGCTTCACTGGGTGACAAATTGAGCCGTGCTGGTAAGCAGAGCAGAAGAAGAGCTGGGATTAAATACTAAAATGTGGAGTGTGGTTAGCCTGAGTGTAGAGTAGGGGCCAGCTGTCATCTCTCTCACTGCAACAGCAGCACAGCTAATGCCTTCCACTGAGGCAGCAACAGCAGTGGCAACAAACATCCCCACTTAGGACTCGTACAAAAATCCATGTGTGTGTGATTTACCCCCAGTGTGTAGCTGTAGCAGGCAGAGAGCTCTGCACAGTGCAGCAGAGCTCCTCAAGGAGCTGCATCTGCTGTGCCAGCAGGGCATGTCCTACCCTGCCAGGCACTGAGAACAGGCACAGCCAAGGCACTCAGCATCCCTTTTCAGTTCAGCTTTCTCTACCAATGCTTGGGGCACTCTTAGCACCTGGCTTTGCACAGGTGTGGCCCACTCCCTTTGCAATTAGACCTTGTCTGTTAATTCATCTTCAAAAGGATTCCTTTGTCTTTAGCTGTGATGGAAGTATCAGGCTGAACACAGCTGTGCATACTGAGAATTCACAGCTCTGACTGAGAATTTTGACTATGAGCTTGGAGATTTCTTCCTGGGCAGCCTGTGCCACACTCTAACCACCCAACAGCTTCTTCCTCAGCTCCAGCCTAACCCTGCCCTGCCTCAGCTTCAAACCATTCCCCCTTGGCCTGTCTCTAGACCCACTTTTTCAGCCTGGAGAAGAGGATGCTCAAGGCAGACCTCATTGCTCTCTACAGCTACCTGAAGAGAGGTTGTAGCCAGCTGGGCTGCCCCAGGGAGGCTGTGGCCAGGCTGGATGAGGCCTTGAGCAGCTGAGTGGAGCTGAGAGGTGTCCCTGGGCATGGTGGGGAGGCTGCAGGGGATCAGCTCTCAGCTCCCTTCCAGCCTGAAGCACTCTCTATGCTAAGCAGAGTGGTAACCATTTTCCATGAATGGCAGCAAAGGTTTGTGCCTTGCTCATCAGCAGAGTTCCTAACTGGACTATTTCTGCTGCCAAACCCTTGTGTTTCTTCAGGGCATGCTGCCATCTGCTGCCTCCTCCTTGTACATGAGGGACTCTGGGCAGGATCCATCACTGCTCATTTTGACATCCTGTGCAGAGCTGCCCTCAGAGCTTGTAAGACACAATCAGATGCAGGCTGGAAGTTTTCTGTGGGAATGAGGTTCCCAGAGAACCAGAGCAGATGAGGATGCTGCTAAAGAAACCCCACAGAGCCCTCAAAAGAATTGTTTTTACTTCAGCAGGACAAACTCAGCTCTCAATGGACCTAGGATGCTTGTCAGATTTGAGATCAGTTCCTTGCACTGTAAGCTTCATGTTAGGAATTCTTCCTTTTATAGTCACTGCTGGACTAATTTATGTTACATGAAGTGGGTGAGGCCTTGAATGACCTGTTCTACTGGGAGGTGTCCCTGCCTGTGGCAGGGGGTTGGAACTGGATGGTCCTTGTGGTCCCTTCCAACCCTGACCGATTGTGTGATTCTGCAAGTGCTGGTGTCCATGAAAGTCCTATCCTGCTTTCAGGCAGCTCCATAGCTGCTGACACAGCAAAGCAGCACCACTGCCTGTGCACCAGGATAGGTTGGAGCTGTGCTGTTGGAGAGCAGCTCTGGGGAACAGGACCTGGCCTCCCGGTGGGCAACAGGATGCTCGTGGGCCAGCAACCTGTGCCAAAGGCATCCTGGGCTGCCTTGCATTGAAGCCAGGAAGAGTTCCTTACACCCAAGCATACTGATCCTGCTCCACGGAACAGTTTGGCTGTCTGTCACCAGATCTGGCTCAGCAAGACCACTGCACTGGCTCTGCAGCCACAGATTGGCTTATTCCTGGAGGCATCTGTACTACTTTTGTTATGCTGTGCAGCTGGGTAACACCTAGCTGTGAGCTGCAGAAGGCAGAGGAGACAGCTGCATGGATGTGTGGCATTGCAGACAGCTGCATTTAGAGCAGACAGAGGTAGCAGGTGTCTTTGAGGCCAGGCACTGAAGAGCAGTGCCCCTGGGGTCAGGCGGATCACTCACACTGCTCTTTATGCTGTCAGTCCTGTTTGAACTGGATTCAGGCTCCACCAAGCCAGGTCTCCACATGCAGCTGTGGTTGTTTTAAGGTTGCCATCAGTGAATTGATCTGGGGGGCATTTGTGATGTCTGAAATGAATGTGCATTTATTTGGAAAGGGAATATGCCAAGCTGGATGAAAGGGGAAAGAAGCAGTGCCACGTGTAAATATGCCCTCTTGATGACAGTTTCCTGTGTGTGATCTAAGACAGAGCTTCAGGCTTGAGTCCAAGGTGAGTAAGGGGACAGAGATACAGAATTTGAGTTAAAGAGAGCAGCAACAGTTTAATCTCTCTACCAGTAGATGGAGAGCACAGAAAAGTAGAAGCTGCACAGGAAAGAGGAAGATAAAAGCCTCTCCTGAGGTGCTTGAAGGAGGCAGGAGATTGTCAGCTCGTAGGTAGGGAATAAAGACCTAGATGAGCCTCTCTCACACCTTGTGCACAGTAGTGCTTACTCCTGGGGCATGCTCTGGAGCTGTGGCACAAATAGTTTGCATTGCTGAAGCACAGGAAATCCATGGCTGCTGCTCAAGCACTTTCCAGACACAGACCTGCTGGGAGTGACATCATGGAAAACCTTTTCTCCTTGTCCTTTCCACAGGCCTCCCTCACAAGGAATTCTCTTGCTCCTGTGCACTCTCCTTCCCTCTCTCTTGCCCTCTCTGTACCTCGCTCTTCACTCTTACTCATTTGTGCTTCTTTCTCTTTTTTCCTTCCTTTTCTTTCCTTTTTTTAGTCTTTGGTGTTCAAAGCCAGGATGAAAGCAAAGGCTGTGGTTAGTTCTCTGTTTAATAGCTGCAAGAGTTTGGTTTGGGGGTTTTTAATGCACAGAATTCCTCTGGGTGAGACATGCCACACATTCTGCTCTCCCCTCTTTGGGCAGTCCCACACTCTTAAATATGGGGCTGGAAACGACAGGAGTCTGCAGCCACACAGCTTGAGCAGCCTCCCCGTGGAGGTGCTGGGAATGGCTCAGGGAATCCTAGAATCAGCCAGGGCTGGAAGGCACCACAAGGATCAGCCAGTCCCAACCCCCCTGCCATGCCCAGGGACACCCTACCCTAGAGCAGGCTGCCCACAGCCTCTGCCAGCCTGGCCAAAAACACCTCCAGGGATGTGGCCCCAAACACCTCCCTGCAGGGGCCAACCCATTCCATCCTCTCACCACTCTCATGCTCAGGAACTTCCTCCTCACTTCCAGCCTCAATCTCCTCACCTCCAGCTTTGCTCCATTCCCCCCAGTCCTCTCACTCCCTGACATCCTCAAAAGTCTCTACCCAGCTTTTCTGTAGCCCCCTTCAGATCCTGGAAGGCCACCAGAAAGTCCCCTGGGAGCCTCCTCTTCTGCAACCTGCACAACCCTAACTCTTTCAGGCTGTGCTCACAGCAGAGGTGCTGCAGCCCTCTGAGCATCCTGGTGGCCCTGGCACAGCCTTTCTAGTAATAGAAACCATCCACACTACTCCCTTGCCACTTCTTGCTTTCTTCACCTTGACAACACACTTGAAACCTTTGTGTGCCCTGGCAGGGATTAGCAAAGCCTTTTTCGGTCATCTGCTTTGAAATTCTGTTCTGTTTACCTTACCAAGCTTGATGTGATTTTGGTACTATTTTAAAAGAGAACTCAAATCCAACCAACCTGTAGTGCTGCTTGAGCTATTCTCTGTATTCTACACCCAAATCAAAAGCAGTATGTAAGCACTGTGTATAAATGATGCTGCTGCAGAGATGAGGTGGAGATAAATGGCTGATGTGCCCGTGTGCAGCAGAGAGGGTGCTGCTTGAGATGGAAGGCTGGAGGCAAGCTTGGGCTGCCCACTCTGGGAAGACAATGGTGCCTGGATATGGATGGCACCAGACTGGGAAGTTTGTCCTTCCCTAGCAGCCTTTTTAGGTGAGAAGTCTCAGCCACAGCAGCAGGCAGGTGGTGGGGGGTTAGAGGCTGTTGAGATTGCAGACTGCAGTGTGAGAGCAAAGCAGGGAGAGGAGCAGCAGATGAGTTGGTTTGTCAGCAGCCCTGCAGAACAGCAGCACCCCTTACAAAGCTGCACCTCCCAGGCCAGCATGCTTCATACGGCAGCAGTGCAGCCTCAGCAGGGTCCAGAGCAGCTGGCAAGCATTGCTGGGTGGCTGTGAGGCAGAAGTGTGGTCAAATGCTCTGTGCCTTCAACCTGGGGGACTTCCAAAGCACCTCAGACAACTCGCCCAGGTGCATCTCTCTGAAAGCCTGCAGGACCTTTGGGGCAGTGACTCTTCAAACTCTGCTTGTGCTGCAAGTGCCAAGCTGATGGAGAAGACAATGAAAGGCAGGGGAGGGCTTGAACAGGAGCCAGGGCTTTGGTGTCTCAGTAAACCCATGTGGCTGGTACATTGAATGACCAAAGAGTTCAGCACTTTGGTATCTCAGCCAAGA
This sequence comes from Psilopogon haemacephalus, assembly GCA_013396835.1. NCBI lineage: Eukaryota > Metazoa > Chordata > Aves > Piciformes > Megalaimidae > Psilopogon > Psilopogon haemacephalus. Next base: position 64,043 of record VWZI01002207.1, read on the forward strand.
GCTGCTAAGGTTGTTTAGTCTGGACAGGAGGAGGCTGAGAGGGGACCTTATTGCCCTCTACAACTACCTACAAAGAGTTTGTAGTGAAGCTGGTGCTGGTCTCTTCCCCTGAGTTACTAATGATAGGACAAGAGGAAATGGCCTCAAGTTGCCTCAGGGCAGGTTTAGATTGGGTGTTCAGAGGAAGCTTTTTCCTGAGTGGGTGGTCAGGCACTGGAAGGGGCTGCCCAGGGAGGTGATGGAGTCACCATCCCTGGAGGTGTTTGAAAAAAGAGTGGATGTGGTGCTTGAGGCTGTGGTCTGGTGATGAAGGATGCTGGGATGAAGGTTGGACTGGCTGATCCTGGTGCTCCTTTCCAACCACAGCCATTCATAGTGCTCAGATGTTGTGCTGAGGGATTTGGGTTAGTCAAGAGATTGTCAGTGTGAAACTGATGATTGGACTCAATGAGCTGGAAGGTTTTTTCCCATCTAAGTGATTCTGTGATTCTGTAAGATGAGGGAGGCAGCAAAGCCATGGCAGAAAGCAGTGCAGAGTGTTCTACAGCCAGCCCCAGGCCACTGGAACCCTGCTGGGCTGGGCCATGCTGCAGCTGTGCTCCACAGCCACTGACCCTTCTGTTGCAGCTCAAGCAAGAGGCAGCTTGGCTCTTGCCAAGCTTCAGTGTTGTTTCAGCATGCTGAGGGATTTCAGGGTGTTCTGAGAACTCTGTACTCTTAGGAGAGGACCAAACCCTTTCATGGGCTTCTCATGTTGCCCAGAACAGCCTGTGCAGAGCCTCTTGGAAATAATTTGATTGCAGGAAGAGCAGAGCGGAGCACAGAGACTGTGGCAGGCAGAGAGACACATCTAAGAGTTCATCCTGAAAATTCAGAGCATCTGCTGGCCTAGAGGCTGTTCTGCACTTCAGGAGCACATGGAACTGTCCCAGTTGTTGCCTTCATTGAGCCACTAATTAAGACTTGCTGAAAACGACCAGAAGGAAGGACTTTTAAAACAATTAAGTGTTTCAAGTTTATCTCCAGGAAGGGAAACTCTGTTCCTGTATCTCCCTGGGGTACCTTTGCAGCTGAACAACTTTCCCTAAGGTTCATGCTCCTGACCTTTCAAAATGCCTTGGTAAGGTCTCACCTGTGCCTTCAGTAATCTCACGGTCTGCTGGCACTTCCCAAGCTGCTTGCTAGAGAGAGGAATCATCCAGCAATTATCACAGCTAAGAAAGCAGAAGAACAAAATTCTTCCTGTGATCATTTTATCACTTGGACTTGATTGCTGAGAGGAAGGGTAGGGAGATAAAGAAGGGAGAGTGGGGGGTAAAATAGAAGATCAGGGGAGAAGCATTAGGACTGCCTAGAATCAGAATCCTAGAGTGGCTCAGGCTGGCAGGGAGCTGAGAGCTGATCCCCTGCAGCCTCCCCCCCACGCCCAGGGACACCTCTCAGCTCCCCTCAGCTGCTCAAGGCCTCATCCAGCCTGGCCTGCAGCACCCCCAGCAAGGAGGCAGCCACAGCCTCCCTGGGCAGCCTGTGCCACACTCTCAGCACCCTCACACTCCCCAACTTCTTGCTCAGCTCCAGCCTCACCCTGCTGTGCCTCAGCTCCAAACCATTGCCCCTTGGGCTGTCTCTAGCCCCCCTGATGCAAAGTCCCTCTGCAGCCTTCCTGCAGGCTCCCTTCAGGCACTGGCAGGTTTGCACCTCAGATGCTGGAAGGTGCCACAGGCCTGATGAAGTATTTTAGCTTTTCTCACAGCAGGTGAGTTGCCTTTTTTCCAGAAATAGAGGCAAGCCTAACACTTCAGTTGATGATTTCTGCACCCTTTTTTATTTCCCTCTCCACCTCTGATCACCGCACACTGCAGGGCTTTATTGCACTCAGCATTCCATTGCAGCACAGAGGCCACCTCAATGGCAGGAAAAGCCCTGCCAATAAAAAAGGAGTCCAGGGAATTGTATATTGCCCTGCTGGTACACCTAAGGAGGCAGAACTTAGAGCTTAGGCCTCTGGCAGACATTGCACCTTGAGAGCACAATCCACAGTAAAACAGTTCAGAAACCTCACTGACTTCACAGGCAGGCAGCTTGGGAGTCAAGGAAGTTGGAATTGGTAGTACTGTTGGAACTGGGTGGTTCTTTCTTTCCTTTTTTATTCTTTTTATGTTCCAAAGAATTTTTAACTTCTCTGAAGTAGCTCTTCCCTTCTCCAGTCTCCTCAGTGAGGGGCTGAATGCAGGCAGCTTTGCCAAACACATTGCTGGCACCAAGAGGCCCTGACAACATTCTCACAGGCTCACAGGACGTCAGGGACACAAAGGGACCCAAAGAGCTCATCCAGTCCAACCCCCCTGCCACAGCAGCACCATCCAAGATAGCTCAGGGCACACAGCAACACAGCCAGACAGAGTCTGCAAAGGCTCCACACAAGGAGACTCCACAACCTCTCTGGGCAGCCTGTGCCACTGCTCTGGGACCCACACAGGCAAGAAGTTGCCTCTTGTCTTGAGCTGCAACCTCCTGTGCTGCAGCTTCCATCCATTGCTCCTTGGCCTATGGCAGGGAGCAGTGAGCAGAGCCTGTCCCCGCCCTCCACACCCCCAGCCCTCACACATTTACAAACATTGATCCAATCCCCTCTCAGGCTTCTCTCCTGCAGACTAAGCAGCCCCAGGTCCCTCAGCCTCTCCTCCCCAGGCACTGCTGCAGTCCCCTCAGCATCCTCACAGCCCTCCCCTGGACCCTCTCCAGCAGGTCCCTGTCCCTCTGCAACTGGGGAGCCCCAAACTGAAGGCAGTGCTCAAGATGAGGTCTGAGCAGGGCAGAATAGGGGAGAGGAGAAGCTCCCCTTCTCCTCCTGCCCTACAGGATATTTATACACATTTTTTCCTCTTTTTTTTTTTTCTGGTAGGTGCTTTGACACACCTAGAGAAAAATGTTTAGCTGCTAGATCAGATTATTTGCCAAGGGAGTTTTAAGGGGTGAGAGCATCTGAAGAGCAAGACCTTGAGTCACCAAGACAGAGCCCATCAGTCTTGTAACTGTTCAGCATTTCACAATAGTGGCTGAGCTGCAAGGGAAGGGCCAAAGGCAACAAAGCAGCAGGAGCCAGCTCAGAATGTGGCAGAGTTCACCGAAGGGTTGCTTCAGGCTGCAGTTTGCTGCCCCTTAATCACTGCAGGTGATCGCTGGCTCTGCTGCAGGGCCTTGCAGAAGGTGAGGTGGATCAAAGCTGCAGGTCCTGCTGGAACACAGGAATTCATCTGTGCCTGCCTGTCAGTGTGCTCCTCTGGCCTGCCACCCGTGGGTAAGGCATGTGTCTGCTAATCCTGAGCTTCCTCCATCTCCTGCAGCTGGGGTAGGTGGAGTTAATCAGAGCTCGGGCAGCAGCTTGCTCCCTCTTCCCCTTCAGCCCTGTGTTTTCAGTGCTGGCAGCACCTACTGACAGCTGGAGTTGAAGTCACAGTGGGAGCCCTGTTGAGAAATGCCCTTCTCTGTCGAGTCTGCCTTGGCTCTTGGTGTTCATTGCAAGGAGAGTGCTCAACCACTGTGAAGTGACAGTCTGCAAGAGTGGAGGGAGAGGAATGGCCTTGACACACCAAATCTTGCAGCAAACTCAGCACCTAAGCCTGCACTGACAAAAACAACCCTTGGGTGTGGGGGCTGTGACTTACACACAGTGGTTTACAGAATCCTGCAGTGGCTCAGGTTGGAAGGGACCTCAGAGATCATCTACTCCAACCTCCCCACCATGGACAGGGACTCCTCACAATCACTGCTGACAAGGAATAGAAGTAATGTGACAATGAGGCCATAAATGGGTGCCTGTTTTTGTGAGCTCTGCCAGGTATTTGCACAGCTCACAACTGTTGGAGGTCACCAAGATGCTGAGAGGGCTGCGGCAGCTCTGCTCTGAGCACAGGCACAGAGAGTTGGGGCTCTGCAGCCTGCAGAAGAGAAGGCTGCCAGGAGACCTTGGAGTGGCCTTGCAGGATCTGAAGGGGGCTGCAGGAGGGCAGGGGAGGGACTATTGACAAGGGCTGGGAATGAGAGGAGGAGGAGGAGGAGGAATGGGTTTGAAGTGTGAGAGGGGAGACTGAAAGTGGATGTTAGGAGGAAGTTGTTTGCAGTGAGGGTGGTGAGACACTGGCACAGGTTGCCCAGGGAGGTGGTCAAAGATCAAAGCTCACATTGGTTGCTTCTGTGCTTCACAACCTCCCTGAGCAACCTGTTCCAGTGCCTCACCACCCTCACTGTGAAGAACTTCCTCCTAACATCCTGTTTCAATCTCCCCTCCGCCAGTTTGAACCCATTCCCCCTCCTCCTGTCATTACAAGACCTTGTGAACAGTCCCTCCCCAGCCCTCCTGTAGCCCCCCTCAGATACTGGTAGGCTGCTATAAGGTCTCCCCAAGACCTTCAGAGGCAAAGTACAGCACTTCTGGGGGTAACTTGCAAGTGTGGGCACAGGCAGCTCTTGGTTGGCATGGTCCTGACCCTGCTGTGCTGAGGAGCTCTGCTTGGCACCGGCACAGTGTTGAGTTCTGCTGCTCCTGCTCTGCCTGCTCCTGCTGCAGCCCTTGGGCACCCCTGGGCACAGCCTGGCTGCATCCTGCCCACACTGCCCTGCACAGCTTGAGCACAGCACTGAGGGCAGCCCTCAGGCTCCTCTGCTGCCAGCTCCCAGCCCCAGCTCCCTCAGCCTGGCCCCACAGGAGATGTTCACTGCCTGCAGCAGCTTGGGGGCTCTGGGCTGGGCTCTCTCCAGCAGCTCCCTAAGGTCCTTCTGCAGCTGAGTGGCCCAGAGGTGGACACAATACTGCAGATGCAGTCTGAGCAGGGCAGAGCAGAGGGGCAGGAGAAGCTCTCTGGTTCCGCTCAGCACAGCCCTTCCACTCCCCTCCAGGCTGCCGTTGGTGTTCTTGGCCAGCAGGGCACACTGCTGGCTCATGGTGGTCACTTCATGTGCAGTCAGTGGGTGATTCATTGGTCACAAAGTCTGGCTGGCACCTAGGAGCAATCCTGTGCAATCAGATCTTCAATTACTCTGAGAAGATCCCTTCCAAACCTTTCTGTGCTGACAGAAATTGGTCACCACAGCTGCATCCTGTCAGAAGGCATTTTAAGCAGAACTTTAAGACGTGGCCCCTCTGCAGGATAAATTCAATTTAATCCTGTTTACCTGGGCAGGACTGGGGGACAGTTTCCTGACTCCTTTCTGTGGCTGGCAGCAGGACAGGAGCTTGTCTCACTGCAGGGGCTGCCAGCTGGGTGAGTGGAGGCTTTCTGAGCACCAGGCAGCCCAGCAGCTCACCTCCTGCCCATGAGGAGCCACACCACACAAGCCTCCCTTGGGTGGGTGCAGCCAGTCGCTGCCCAAGGACCAGCCCTCTCAAACTTGATTCCAGCAGCAGTTCTCATCACTGAGCAGGTGGACAAAGCCTCCAGTGAAGGTGAGATTGAGTTGGCCAAAGCAGTGTCATTTGCCCTGGCATCTGAAGTCAGAAAGGATCAAGCAAAAGAGCCTCTAGTGATGGAGGGGCCAAGTGAGTGCTTGGCAAAGGTGAGGAAGGCTTCCTGTTGATTTATCTTATGGCTACCAACACTCTGCTGGCAGAGCTGCTGCAGCATTCAGGTCATGCCTTGTGATTACTACTGGCAAACTTCCCTTGTGCCCAGGTAATTCAGATGAAGTAAACACCCAGGAGTGGAGCTGGGCTTAATTCTGTCTGTTCAGGAGGAGGGAATATTTTTATGGCCTAGCATATCTCCTGTTCCTGGTGAGCACTTAGGAATCAGCCCAAAGGATAATGAGTGCCTTGATAACTGTCCCTAGGAATGTGGAAAAGATATCTAAGGCTGGCTGGCAGCAAAGGAGTGAGGAGATTCATCTGCTACAGCATGCAACCAAAGATCAACCTTGCAAGAAGATTGACTTGCACAGCAAGAGAGCAGTAACTTGCTGCATGACTCACCAGAAAGCACTGCAATTGTTACAAGTCCTTAAAGCAAATTCAGCTACTGCTTAGGTAAAGAGGGTCAGATCCATCCTTCACCCCTGTGTGCCACAGAGCTGTGACCTGCTTGCTGAGGCCTCTCCTCTCCTTGTCGTGCCCATGCACAACCTTTTCTTCCCTAGATGTTGGGAGGATCAAGGTTTGTGCTGCCCAGAGTGCCTGCAACCTGACTGCTGTGGCTAAATGAGAGCTCCACTGAAGCCTCAACTGTGAGCTCATCTCCAGTGAAACCTCAGCTGTGAGCTCATCTCCAGTGAAGCCTCTGCTGTGAGCTCATCTCCAGTGAAACCTCAGCTGTGAGCTCA
>VWZI01002207.1:70788-116848 GCA_013396835.1 Psilopogon haemacephalus
ACCTCAGCTGTGAGCTCATCTCCAGTGAGACCTCAGCTGTGCTCTCATCTCCAGTGGGACCTCAGCTGTGAGCTCATGTCCAATGAAACCTCAGCTGTAAGCTCATCTCCAGTGAGACCTCAGCTGTGAGCTCATCTCCAGTCAGACCTCAGCTGTGAGCTCATCTCCAGTGAGACCTCAGCTGTGCTCTCATCTCCAGTGGGACCTCAGCTGTGAGCTCATGTCCAATGAAACCTCAGCTGTAAGCTCATCTCCAGTGAGACCTCAGCTGTGAGCTCATCTCCAGTCAGACCTCAGCTGTGAGCTCATCTCCAGTGAGACCTCAGCTGTGCTCTCATCTCCAGTGGGACCTCAGCTGTGAGCTCATGTCCAATGAAACCTCAGCTGTAAGCTCATCTCCAGTGAGACCTCAGCTGTGAGCTCATCTCCAGTCAGACCTCAGCTGTGAGCTCATCTCCAGTGAGACCTCAGCTGTGCTCTCATCTCCAGTGGGACCTCAGCTGTGAGCTCATGTCCAATGAAACCTCAGCTGTAAGCTCATCTCCAGTGAGACCTCAGCTGTGAGCTCATCTCCAGTCAGACCTCAGCTGTGAGCTCATCTCCAGTGAGACCTCAGCTGTGCTCTCATCTCCAGTGGGACCTCAGCTGTGAGCTCATGTCCAATGAAACCTCAGCTGTAAGCTCATCTCCAGTGAGACCTCAGCTGTGAGCTCATCTCCAGTCAGACCTCAGCTGTGAGCTCATCTCCAGTGAGACCTCAGCTGTGCTCTCATCTCCAGTGGGACCTCAGCTGTGAGCTCATGTCCAATGAAACCTCAGCTGTAAGCTCATCTCCAGTGAGACCTCAGCTGTGAGCTCATCTCCAGTCAGACCTCAGCTGTGAGCTCATCTCCAGTGAGACCTCAGCTGTGCTCTCATCTCCAGTGGGACCTCAGCTGTGAGCTCATGTCCAATGAAACCTCAGCTGTAAGCTCATCTCCAGTGAGACCTCAGCTGTGAGCTCATCTCCAGTCAGACCTCAGCTGTGAGCTCATCTCCAGTGAGACCTCAGCTGTGAGCTCATCTCCAGTGAGACCTCAGCTGTGAGCTCATCTCCACTGAAGCCTCAGCTGTGAGCTCATCTCCAGTGAAACCTCAGCTGTGAGCTCATCTCCAGTGAGACCTCAGCTGTGCTCTCATCTCCAGTGGGACCTCAGCTGTGAGCTCATGTCCAATGAAACCTCAGCTGTGAGCTCATCTCCGCTGAAGCCTCAACTGTGAGCTCATCTCCAGTCAGGCCCCAGCTGTGCTGTCATCTCCAGTGAAACCTCAGCTATAAACTCATCACCCTGAGGCATCAGAAGGGAAGGTCTGTCCCTGGCTGCTGAGGGGTCCTCAGAATCCAGCTGCCCTTTTCTCCATCACAGGTGGAGATGGGATAGAGGGCAGGCAGAACCAGTGATGTTAGGAGGCTCTTTTCTTGTGCTCTCAGTAGTAAAGCAATCCTCAAGAGGCCTCTCCAGACACAAGTGGCAGAAGCACTGCTTTTATTTAATTCTTCTTCTATCTTCATCACAATACCCAGAACAGAAGAGGCATATTTTGTCTGGCTTATGTAAGTCAATTTGCCAAATCAGTTTACTGCCAAACATTTATGACCTACAGCCAGAATCTCTCCTGAATGTTTTAGTCTCAGTATTTGAGCTGGCTGACAGATAACTGCCCCTAGGACACAGGGATCAGGCCAGCAGCTCTGATCTCCTTTGTTTTATGCACTGTCTGTGATGTTGGATCCAGGCTGACAAAAGCTGAGAGTGCTCAGGTGGAAATTTGGATCTGTCTCACAGAAGTAAAGGACAAGGTCAAGAAGAGAGCACCTAGGAGAAAAGCTACCTACAGCTACTGCCTGAGATGCTTTGTCTCCTGGAATTCCTCAGCTTCCAACTTGCAAAAGGAGTAACAGTGAGCAGTCATTTTCAGCTGTCTGTGCTCAGTGGCAGCCTCAGCACAGAGTGCAAGAGGACCTGTGGCCTTCTGGAGTTCTTGGCACCATCAGTCATGGTCAGGAGTACTTGGGAACGCTTGTGCAATACTGAGCTGAGTGTGAACAGAAGGTTCAGGCAGAAGTGGTTGTGCAGAGGATGTTTCCTGCCTGGAGTAGTCCCTCTTAAGTGAAATATGGACTAGCTCAGACCCTCCTCAGGGACTGGTGTTGCTGTGAAAGCCAAGAGTGTGCTTGGGCTCCTCTGGGAAGGGTTGAAAGTTTAAAGCTGTGAAGTGCATTTTTTAAACATGTCTCACGAAGCTTGGGAAACTGGGAACAGTTTGGAAAGAAATTCTACAGTTAGGCAGGATCCTGCCCTGGAGACTTTGCAAACCCACCTGGGTGCCTTCTGGTGTGACCTGCCCTGGGTGAGCCTGCTCTGCAAGGAGGGGTTGGGCTGGATGATCCCTGGAGCCCCCAGCACGCTGTGATTCACAGAACTGGACCTGCCTCCTGCTCTCAGGGTCTGCAGGGCATCTGCCTGCAGCCCAAGTGGGGTTTGCAGGGGAACACAGAGCCTGCTGAGATCCTGCTTTGTGCCTGCAGACACCAAAACTAAGAGCAGAAAAAACAGAGTGACATCACTGAATGGCATCCCAAGGAAAGCCCTCTCAGAACTTCTGCAACACAGCAGGAGCTTAGCCTAGAGCCAATCTGGCAGTTAGTGACAGGTTTGCCTGTCCTCCTTTGCATAGGAGATTTCACTGCATCTCATGCACATCTCTAGGTGCACACAGCCCAGTCCTTGCCCTGGAAATGGGCACAGCATGCACAGAAGGATTGTGAGCTCCAAGGGCTGGAGCAGCTCTGCTGTGAGCACAGGGTGAGGGAGCTGGGGGGGTGCAGCCTGCAGAGGAGAAGGCTCCAGGGGCACCTCAGAGCTGCCTGCCAAGAGCTGAAGGCAGCCTGCAGGAAGGCTGCAGAGGGACTTTGCATCAGGGGGGCTAGAGACAGCCCAAGGGGCAATGGTTTGGAGCTGAGGCACAGCAGGGTGAGGCTGGAGCTGAGCAAGAAGTTGGGGAGTGTGAGGGTGCTGAGAGTGTGGCCCAGGCTGCCCAGGGAGGCTGTGGCTGCCTCCTTGCTGGGGGTGCTGCAGGCCAGGCTGGATGAGGCCTTGAGCAGCTGAGTGGAGCTGAGAGGTGTCCCTGGGCATGGTGGGGAGGCTGCAGGGGATCAGCTCTCAGCTCCCTCACAACCTTAGACATTGCTCTCCAGGCAGGTGCTCAAAGCTGTTTGGTGCCTGGAATCTCCAGCTGGCAGATGCTGCCTTGTAACATCACGTGGCTGAAGCAGATTTTTACTGAGACGAGGCAGGGACTTACTGTAAGTTGTAAGTTTTGTATGTAAGGGGATGACAAAAGGCTGAAGTCACCTGTGCCTCTTGGTAGCCAGGTAGAGCCATTCCCCAGGCTTCAGGGCTCTAAGGTGCAGTCTCCTCTGCAGCCATCCCATGCTGCTGAAGCAAGCAAGAGGCAGAGCTCTGCTATCTGTTGGTGCTGCCTCCAAGGGCTGGGCCTCCTCTGCTTCCCAAGCACTTCAGCTTGTTCAGCCTTTCAGAGGCTATTGATGTGTTTGTTATTGTAAAAGGTTTTATAAGAGAAACTGTAGCTCTGAGCTTGGGAGAAAGCTCTCCATGTGTGAGTGACCCCTCCTAGAGGCTCTGGGCGCTGATGAAGAGCATCAGCACTGCTGGGGCTGCTGCAGGCCAGTTCTAGAGCTTGTGTGCCCCAGCTCAGCCTTGGTGTTCACGGTCAGGCTCTCTTTTCTTTAGGGAAAGGACACATCTGGTGGTTGGAACTGGAGCAAACACGTGTTGTAGTAGTACCAGGAGCTAGCATTAAAGTGGAGTTGTGCTGAGCCCTTCAAGTGCCATGGTCTGGCAGGGCTGGGTGCTAGGTTGGACTGGATGAGCTTGGAGGTCTCTTCCAACCTGGCTGTGGTTCCCAGTGTTCTATGTCCAGCCCAGTGACTAAAGAGCAGTTCGAGTGGTTCCTTATCTGCTGGGCCCCTGGAAAGTGTAAACAAGGAGTTTATTGTCCACAGCTGTTTCCATCATGAGCTGAGGTCTGACAACTACTAACTGTGAAGCAATCATAGCTACGTCCCAGCAAATGTGTGGTAGTGACTCTCAGGGGGTTTAGGAACTTGCAGCTGCTGCTCTGAAGACTTCAGCATCCCTTAGGAGAAAAGGGCCAAATTCTGCCTGGTGGTGTGGAGAGGCTGCAGGCAGGCTGTGGCCTTACCTGTCATGCAAACCACCTGGCAGGTGTCAGAGCATCCAGAGCCTGCCTTGCTGTGTGACAAGGCTGTGACCACTCCACAGCTACCCTCCATCTGCCCTGCACTTCCAGCCCAGCCACAGACCCTCTGCCAGCTGAATGACAGAGGCAGGAAGCTACCAGACCACCCCAGGGCAGGCTTTTGGCAAGTGCCTGGTGGAAGGAAAGCTGCCAGCCACCCAGCAATAGTTAGAAGGGGTCTCTGCAGTGACCTCAGTGGCATGCAAGAGGCAAGCAGGCACAAATCTGTGGTTAGAAAGCAGAGCAGTTGGGCAGCAGTGTGCAGCTGGCTGCAGGCAGGCACACATAGTTGTGCTGCCACTGCAGCTGCATCCCCACAGCCACCTTGGGGCAATAAAATCAAAATTGTAAGAATTATGGAGAACTGCAAACTTACTTTTTGATGGAATAATGGATTGTAATCAGTCCTGAGTGCTACCCTCATCACTCTTGTCTGCTGGGTTACTGCTGTGGTTTCAGCTCAATGCCAGTGCCAAAACAGTGCTCTCATTAGTGCTCACACATTAATAGCATGGGCAGCAGGAGCAGGGCAGTGCTTCTGCCCCTGTGCTCAGCACTGCTCAGCACACACCTTGAGTGCTGTGTCCAGTTCTGGTTGCCTCCATTCCAGAGAGATGCTGAGGTGCTGGAAGGTGTTGAGAGAAGGGCAGCAAGGCTGGGGAGAGGCCTGGAGCACAGCCCCAAGAGGAGAGGCTGAGGGAGCTGGGGGTGTGCAGCCTGCAGAAGAGGAGGCTGAGGGCAGAGCTCATTGCTCTCTGCAGCTGTCTGGAGGGAGGTTGTGGCCAGCTGGGCTTGGGCTCTGCTGCCAGGCAGGCAGGGCCAGAAGGAGGGGACAGAGGCTGAAGCTGTGTCAGGGCAGGTTGAGGCTGGATGTGAGGAGGAAGTTCCTGGCAGAGAGAGGGATTGGCATTGGAATGGGCTGCAGGGGAGGTGGTGGAGTCCCCATCCCTGGAGGTGTTCCAGAGGAGGCTGCATGAGGCACTCAGTGCCATGAGTTAGTTAATGAGAAGGCTTAGGTGAGAGGTTGGACTCTGTGATCCTGGAGGTCTTTTCTAACCTGCTTCATCCTGTGATTTCCAAATGGATTTTCTACACTTTACTGTCTTCGCCTGATTCATTAACGTGGAAGGCTTTGATTACAAAAGCTCCATTTTTTACAGGTAGAGATATTGATTCAGTATTTAATTGTAATGGGAGGATAAGTGAGGACATTTCTGATCATGGGCTGCAGTGTTTCCCTTGCTTCAAAGCACCTGAATTGTCAGGGATGTCTGTTGGCCTGTCAAACAACCCAGTTAATGTGGATTATTCTCTCCCTGGAGGTGTTCAGGACCAGGCTGGATGAGTTCTTGAGCGACCTGTTCTAGTGGGAGGTGTCCCTGCCTGTGGCACAGGGGGGTTGGAACTGGCTGAACTTTGAGCTCCCTTCCAGCCTAACCCATTCTGTGATTGTCTGATTCCATCAATTAGTGCTTGTCCAAATGAAGCAAAGTGGAGCATCCCCTCTCAAGCATTCCAGTGTCTGACTGCAGAGTTACTGTTGGATGAGAAATTGCACTCTTCTTAAAGCTCGTTTAGCTGAGAGTCAGTGGCCTCAGTTTTCAGCTCCCAGCTTGCTCTTCTTCCCTGGAATAGTTCTCCTCATGAGGTTCATGCGTCCTGCCTTGGTGGTTGGTGGTTGTGCTGATGCTACCTCCTGCCTGCCTGCTCAGCAGCTCAGTGGATTGCTGCTCTCTGGAGGGTTTTAGCAGCTTGTGGGCTTTGCCCATGACAAGAGGGATGTGTTTCAATCTTCAGCTGTGTGATGTGCAGTTGCAGTGAGCCCATCTGGCCAGGCAGCACAATCCAGCCTCCTCGCTGCTTTGCCAGGAAGGTTAAATCACTTCCTGGGAATGCAACTCATTTGGAACATATGGAACTCGTTGGGAGGAGGTCTCCAGTGAATTCAAAACTGTTGTGGAGATGAGAGCATTGCTCCTCAGCACCACTCCTGCTTTCCCACCAGGCAGCATGGAAGCACTGTGTGGAGCTGTGCTAACAGAGAACTAAACCAAGAGCAGGACCTGCCGAGATCCTGACCAAGCTTTGCTCTTGGCTTCGTTTAGTTGTTCAAGAAATGCTATCTTCATTTAGCATTTTTCTTTTCCCCTCAGCTTTTAAGCAGCAGTAGAACCTTCTGACATCATTTTTAGCTCATTTTACATCTTGCTTCAGCAGAACTACACTCTGGTGAGAAAACAGACATGTGAAAAACTGTTGTCCAAAAGGTTTGTGTGCTATGTAAGTACCATTTTACAGAAATGAAAGGAAAAGCATCATATGAAAGATGTTTATATGCATTGAAAACTATTTATTTATTTTTTAATGTCCAAATCTAAAAGCAATTACAGCTGAAAATGCAAACAGTTCTATTAGCTGCACCCTGGGCTGCAGGAAATGGAGTGAGGCCAGCAGGTCTGGAGGAGTGATGTTGCCCCTCTGCTCTGCTGGGACCTCACATGGAGCACTGCATCCAGCTTTGGGGCCCCAGCACAGGAGAGACATGAACCTGCTAGAGCAGGTGAAGAGGAGGCCACAAGGATGATGAAAAGGCTGAGGACCCTCAGCTGTGAAAGCAGGCTAAAGGCTTTGGGGATGCTCAGCCTGGGGAAGAGAAGGCTCCAGGGAGACCTTTGAGCTGCACTTAAATGAGGAGCTACAGGAAGACTGGGGAGGGACTCTTTAGAAGGGCCTGTGGTGATAGGACGAGGAGAAGAGGAAATCAGAGAAGAGGAGATTTAGGTTGGATGTTAGGAACCAGTTCTTGGCTGGGGGAACACTACAGCAGGTTGCCCAGGACTGGAGACACTGAAGGTCAGGCTTGCTGGGGCTCTGAGCAAGATGATCTGGTTAAAGATGGCCCTGCTGGCTGTAAGGGGGTGGGTGAAATGCCCTTTGAGCATCCCTTCTGACCCAGAGCACTCTGTGAAGCTGTGGAATTGGTGTGTCCCAGGCCAGTTCTGCAGGAAGAAAACTTTGTCCTTTTAGTCTCATCTTCAGCCACAAAGCTTTGCTCTTCACTTCTTCAGAATGTAGTCATTTCCCAGGGGCTTTCTGTGGGCACATGCTCCAGATGATTAGTTCATTGCAATACCTTCTGAGCTTGAGCTCCATCTCCACCCTTCTCCCCTAGTCCTCCTTTTTTAATAGCAATTTGTTTGCTGCAGCTGGTGAGGCACTCAGATGGGAGCTGTGTGCTTCCCTCCAGTGCTCCACACGCTCAGATGGGAGCTGTGTGCTTCCCTCCAGAGTGCTCCACACACTCAGAGCTCAGGTTTTTGTAGCTCTTTGGATAGTCACAAAACCTAGCCTAATGTTTGCTAAGGTGTCCCTAATGCTGGTGTCATTTTTGCTCTCTTGCAGGCCGTGCTGGTGCTCTCGGAGAAGGAGAAGGCTGGTGAGTCAACGTTTCCTCCTTTGCTGCTCTCCTTGCCTTGGCTCTGTGCAGTGCAGTGGTAGTGGGGGGTGGATGTGTGGGATTGCAGCCCTGGCAGATGCCTGTGGGGAGGTTAATCAGTGGTGTCTGAAGGGGCTCTGTGCAGGCACTGAGCAAGGGCTTGCAGCCTGCCTGCTGCCCTTTACCTGGCCGCTGATTGCTGACTTGTTGGTAGAGTGTGGTTTGGGTTTAGCTGTCTTGGTTAGCAGCCACGGATGCCAGGGGGCTTGGCTGAGTCAGTGGTGACAGAGTATGGCAGCAAGTTTGGTGTTGTGCAGTGTTTCACTGGAGAGGATCAGTGTTGTCTTGGCCAGGTGCTTTCAGAATATCAAAAGGTTGTTGTTCTGTCCTGTTCTGTTCTGCTGGATGTCCTCTGGACACTGTGTGGAGTCTGCCAGTGCTTGCTTGCCAGGCAGTGTGGGCTGGGTGTGCTGGGGCCGAGAATGGGAGCTGCTCCCTTCAGCCTGTCTTTCAACTGGGGCTTTGCCTCTCTGCTTCAGCTGGCTTGAAAATGCTTTTCCAAATATCCAGATGCCACCTGGCATGCTTGGGTTGCTATCCTGGTCTGGATTCCTTCTTGTCTTTTGCTTAAGAAGAGAGAGCAATAGGGTTGCAAAGCCAGGCTTTGAGAGATGAGCTAGTGCTGAGCTGCCCTCTCAAAGCTGTGGAGCTGTTTGCTCAGGATGCTGCTGCTTTAGCTGGTGTCCTAAAGGGTGACCTATGCTTAATAAGCATTTTCTGTGTAGATCTCACAGGAGTTCTTAGTTGGTTTGTGTCTTTCTGAAGCACTTCATACATGCCCACATCACTGTAATTGTGTCCTGGTGTGCAAACTGGTTACAACTAATTGCAGCTAACTTCAAATCCTCTGTCCAAGCAGCACTTCATAGGGTTTGTTAACATCCTTGTAAGGGTTTTTTCATCTTCAGCATCTATGTACCATACAAGATTTAAAAACCCCTCCTGAGAAGCCATGTAAAGCCTCAGGGCACAGAGCTGTGATGACTCCAGTTTGATTCTAGAGAAAGAGAGCTGCAGTCATTTCATGTCATAGGTACTGCCTTGTAGCTTATTTGGTTTTTGTCTTTCTGAAGCACTTCATACATGCCCACATCACTGTAATTATGTCCTGGTGTTCAAACTGGTTACAACTAATTGCAGCTAACTTCAAATCCTCTGTCCAAGCAGCACTTCATAGGGTTTGTTAACATCCTTGTAAGGGTTTTTTCATCTTCAGCATCTATGTACCATACAAGATTTAAAAACCCCTCCTGAGAAGCCATGTAAAGCCTCAGGGCACAGAGCTGTGATGACTCCAGTTTGATTCTAGAGAAAGAGAGCTGCAGTCATTTCATGTCATAGCTACTGCCTTGTAAAACAGGGAGGGGGAACTGAGCTCCAGGCTCTCTGCTTAGTTCTTCAGTGGGGAAGCCTCCTGTGCTGTCAGTGCTGCTGGTATGCAATAGATGTATTTTGGACATGCTCTTTATAACCTCTGCACATGCAGGGGGGGATCTGCCTCTGGCTGCCTTCCTCCTGCCCAGACGTTGGTGTTGTGGGGTTTTGTAGCCAGTATCACATTCACTCTGAGAGGTACTCAGTGGGGCAGCAGCTTGCTGACATGTCCATGGCCCTGGGCACCAGCCAGACTGCCAGTGGAGGTGCAGTTGTCCCTCAGGGAGCTTGGGCTTGGTTTATCTCTGCAGCTCAGGCTGTCAGGAGATGATGATGATGGTTGTTTGCAGATAGTAAGCAGGCATTGTGGGAGGTGATTATTTACACCAGGAGTACTGACTGTAGTCACCTGTTTCTAGGGCTAGTTAGGCCAGTTTCTTTCAAGTGCAGCTGGGTCTATGTGGAGGTGTTTGGGTCTCATCTGCTGCAGTTTGACTGCTGCTGTGTGCTCAGTGCTGCTTAGGCTTCATCAGCTAACATGCTGGGTAGGGCTGATTGCTGAGGGAGGTGTGAAAGCCTTCAAAAATGGTGTAGCATGTGTGCATGCCTGCTGGGAGAGCACAGCATGGGTACTGAGCTGGGGGGTTGGCTGGGAATCACAGAACGTCAGGGGCTGGAAGGGACCTCCAAGGCTCACCCACTCCAACTCTGCCACAGCAGCATCACCCAGAGCAGATCACACAGGAACACATCCAGGCAGGGTTTGTATATCTCCAGAGAGGGAGACTCCACAACCCCTCTGGGCAGCCTGTGCCAGGGTTCTGTCACCCTCACAGGAAAAAAAAATTCCTCCTCATGTTTAAATGAAGCTTCCTCTGCTTCAGCTCCATCCCCTGACGTTCTGTGATGCACTTCAGCACAAATACAAGTGTCAGCCTTTGCCTGGAAGCAGAGGGGACCTGACAGCCCTTTTGTTCTCTGTCAGTTGATGGTCAGCAAGCAGGCAGATGAAGTATGGAAGCACTGTTGGATTTCTGGGCAATGTAAGGTGTTTGAAAGCAGCTCCACAGTGTTAATGTCTAAGCCTAGCACTGATCAGGTCTGACTTTTCTCCTGTGAAGATGCTGCTTAATGCAGTGTGGGCTCAGGGTCCTTTGGTGTCCCTTTCCCTGGTTGCCTTTGAGTCCCAAGAAAGACAAAGAGAGAGACAATTGAAGGGACCTCTGTGTCAGGGCACTGCCCCTCACAGACTCTGCCTGCTGGTGTCAGGCAGTGAAGGGCACCTGGAGGTGCTGGAGTGGTGATGATGTGGGGCAGGCACACAGCCAGAGGACCTTGTGCTACCAACAGGCTCCCTGGAATTACACCAGGCACAGGGAAAGGCAACTGCTTGCCACCCTGGGCATACTCCTCTGAGTGCACTTCATTTAGCTGATCTCTAATCAAAAAGGAGCCAAAAAAATAATCTCCAATGGTGTTCTACAAGCACAAGAATCCTTTCTGCCTGTGAGTGGTACCCACTGAACCCAGAGCGAGCACTGACAGGCTTAGGCTGGCTACAGGACTCCAATTCCCACCTAACTGGGAGGGAAGCACAAGTGAAGTGGCACAGTTCCTGCTCTCCTGGCCATCCCTCTAGCCTAGTTCTGGAATAAGCTGGGCCAAAATGAACTAACTGCTCCTTTCTGTAGCCTTTCTGCAGGACCTAGGTCCTAAAGTCCCAGCTCCCAGATAGGAGCTCTACAGTTGGTATTGCCACAGCTCTAGCGTTTGTTTTAGCTGAGTGTTTGCTTTCTAAACAAAAGCTTCAGCTGAGCACCCACACTTCAGTCTCTCATGCTGGAAAGCAGCTGTAGGAACTCTGCCAGAACACAGGTGGAACTTTGCCCAACACTAAGAGACAGATTTTTATTCCTCTGGCATTTCACTACCAGAAATCACAGCATGGGCTGGGCTGGAAGGGACCTCAAGGCCCACAGCCCACCAGTGTGAGTCTGCTTCTGCACACTTACCTGCAAGTGCCAGAACCTCTTGTGCATCAAATTGTTAACTGTGCAGCCAGCTTCTGCCTTCTGACCCAGTGACTGAGCCCACCAGTGTGAGTCTGCTTCTATATACTTACTTGGAAGAGGTTTTGAAAGCAAAATCTGCTGCTGCTGTGTCCAAAGGTATTTAATTTTCTTCCTTTCCTTAGCCTCAGCTCTTTCCATCTTTAACATAGTGAGAGAGGAAAGCTTCCCTGAGTAATCTGAGGGCAGTGGCAAGGCCAGGCCAGGCTGCTATTTCCACATTGCCTTGATCCCTCGCCTGCCCCTCAGTGCCCTCGCAGCCATGGTGTTTGCCTGCATTCCTTTGATGTCTGTCTTAATTGTGGAACAACTTTAAATATTTCCTCAACAAATATTCCAGTGCTGATACTCACCTCGGGGAAAACAAGCAGGGCCTCAGGGCCTCATACTGCTGTGGTGAGCAGCTGCAGGTTGAGCTATCTGGTGGTTTGCTGCCTGAAGCTCTGTAATAGATTTACCTTACTCTGGTAGGAAGAAGGATGCGTGCAGAGGCAGCTGAGTGGGGTGCTGCTGCCAGCTTTCACACCAAAGCTTTCTGCTGGCCCCTCTCTGGCCCTTCCAGTCGAGGTTTGAGGCAATACATGTGTGGTTTTCTTTCCTTAAAGCAAGTTATTTTTATTCCAGAAGCTAGGTGACTAGGAAAAAAAAACCTAATCATGAGCACTTGAAAGTACTTTGACATTACTAATATCAGTGATTGGTAAACTGTTAGGATGTGTCTCAGACTTCATCACCTCTCAGTGGATTACAGTTACATGACACTTTGGTATAATGGCCTTGAAAGGGACCTCAGCAGGGCCTTTCTCCAGCCTCCTGCCCAAGCAGGAGCAGCCCCAAGGTCAGAGAAGGCTGCTCAGGGCTGTGTCCAGTTTGCCCTGGTGGGCAAAGGCAGTCTCAGCTGCCTCATGCCATTGCCTCACTGCAGCTCTGCAAGGCTCTGGTAGGCACTCGCACATGTAGGCATGGACTAAGCTTGGAAGGAGAAGCTTGCTGAAACCAAGTCTAAAAAGACCTCTGTGAGTGAGCAGCCTCTGCAGTTCTGTTGGTAGGTGTTAAATCTACACTGGATTCCTTTGCACCTGCTGCTTTACTTAGGCCCAAAAGAAGAGGACACATTTGGTACCCAGTTTCAGAGTGCCAGCCAGGGACATCATGTCTAGTTGATGGGATAGGGCTGGGGGATAGGTTGGGCTGGATGAGCTTGGAGGTCTCTTCCACCCTGGCCTGGCCTATCCTATCCTATCCTATCCTATCCTATCCTATCCTATCCTATCCTATCCTATCCTATCCTATCCTATCCTATCCTATCCTATCCTATCCTATCCTATCCTATCCTATCCTATCCTATCCTATCCTATCCTATCCTATCCTATCCTATCCTATCCTATCCTATCCTATCCTATCCTATCCTATCCTATCCTATCCTATCCTATCCTATCCTATCCTATCCTATCCACCTGCCTAGAAGGAGAAGTGGAAGGCAGCAAGATTTTTAATACGTACCAAAATTCTGGGCTCAAACAGGAGAAGAGCAGTCAAAATATGTTAAAAGTCAAGGAAAAAAGTAGTAAAACAAGGGAAAAAAAAAAAAAAGAACTCACCTCCTGCTGCCTCCAGGCAGGTTGCCTAATTCCGAGTGTCAGCCTGGGGTCAGCGTTTCTCTGCATTACAAGGAAGAAACTGAAAGAGTGAGGCTGCTGCCAAGAACTTCTCCATCAGGTGACTTGCAGAGAGCACTGTTTACAGAGCAGAGCCCTTGCCTGCACCAGAGGGATTTTGCTTTTGCTATTACCATGGGAGGATCTCAGAGCAGGGATCAATCTGCAGAATGTTTGGAGAGTGATGAAGCTGGGGGGGTGCAGCCTGCAGAGGAGAAGGCTCCAGGGGCACCTCAGAGCTGCTGCCAAGAGCTGAAGGCAGCCTGCAGGAAGGCTGCAGAGGGACTTTGCATCAGGGGAAATAGAGACAGCCCAAGGGGCAATGGTTTGGAGCTGAGGGGCAGCAGGGTGAGGCTGGAGCTGAGCAAGAAGTTGGTGAGTGTGAGGGTGCTGAGAGTGTGGCACAGGCTGCCCAGGGAGGCTGTGGCTGCCTCCTTGCTGGGGGTGCTGCAGGCCAGGCTGGATGAGGCCTTGAGCAGCTGAGTGCAGCTGAGAGGTGTCCCTGGGCATGGTGGGGAGGCTGCAGGGGATCAGCTCTCAGCTCCCTTCCAGCCTGAGCCACTGCAGGATTCTGTGACCTTCTTATCCACTGATTTGTGTAAGACTTACTCAAACCATAACCCCTCTGTGAACCAGTTCAAAACTCGCCCAAGATGCCAAATTGTCATTGTAAGATTTCCAGTGAGTAGGTCAGCACCCAAACACTGGAACAGATCTCACTGTCAGAAATGGTTTGCAGTAAACAGATGTTGAATATTCAGCCCTCATCTCTTTCTATGATGTGAGTGTTCTTTTGCCTGGTGAGAGGCACAGGATTCCTCTAGCAAGCAGTACCAACTCTCCAAACTCAGAGTAGGAATCCCAAACTTCTCCACTTGTTAGGAAAGTTGTTAACAGTGGTTAGAGGGGAACTGAAAGGTGCAGCAATTGCCCAATGATCAGAGCAGAGTGAGGCAAGGCAGCTCTGCAGCTGAGCACTGCAGGGAGTGAGGGACTGGAAGGCACCTTTAGGGATCATCCAGTCCAACCACCCTGCTCACACTGGAACACATCCAGGCAGGCTTTGAATGTCTCCTGAGAAGGAGACTCCACAGCTTCTGTGGGCAGCCTCCAGAAGGAGTGAGGCCCATGTGTATCTGAGAAGCAGTTGTGCAGTCCTAGTCAAGCTCTTGTTTTGCAAAACAAAAGAAGATTAGAACTTGTCTAACTTCTTGATGCAGAACCAAGAAATAGAACTGCAGGTGTCCCTCAGACACCCAGGGACAGGACCCAAGCCCCTGCTGGACACTGTGCAGCTGTAATCACACCACAGCCTCAGTTTGATTGAGTGAAGAAGTGGGCACTGGGAAACCAACCCCACACCCTTCCAGTCCAAGAAGATGCTGCATATCTTCACTTCTGCAGTGCTTTTCAGAGGCATTTGCACCTCGGACAAACTGCCAAGCCTAAGAAGCAGGAATCTTCTCATACAGGAAACTGGACCACAGGATGTCAAAGGGCTGGTGAGGTTGATTGTTCCAGGGTCCAAGTCTTTCTCTTCAATCACCTGGGGTACAGTGCACTGCTCACAGGGTGTCAAGGGCTGGAGGGGACTCAAAGAGCTCATCCAGTTCAGCATCCTGCCACAGCAGGACCAGACAATCTAGCTCAGGGTACACAGCAACACATCCAGACAGAGTCTGCAAAGGCTCCACGCAAGGAGACTCCACAACTTCTCTGGGCAGACTGTGCCACTGCTCTGGGACCCACACAGGCAAGAAGTTCCCTAGGTACAAATCTTGAGCAGAGTAAATAGCCTTTAGCTGCATTAAAGGAGTGAGAGATAGAGGCTGAGCCCTTTTTATTTCTTCCTGGGAGGAATCATGATAGCTTAAGTAAGTTAAGCTAACTCTGCTAATCCACAGAAAGCATTCCACATCTGGAAAGTCTTTGCTGCATCTGTGTTGGGGTTTCATGCTTCTTGGTGCTTCATTCAGCAGTTCCCATGACTCTCACTTGAATTTCTCTTATTTCTGGAGTACCTTCCAGTTCAGCTGAAGATGTAGTGATCATTTCATTTCCTGAGAGCTCTTAGTTAAGCTTCCTTACCTGTTTGCCTCAAACAAAGCAAAATAAACCCTCAAAAATAAAGCAAGGTTCAAAAAGACAAACATAGAATGGTTTAGGTTGGAAGGGACTTCAAAGATGATTCAGTTCCAACCCCCCACCGTAGGCAGAGTTGCCTTTGTGTGTTCTGCACTATGGAAAACCATTTCAGTAGGATGAGGCAAGAGCAGGATTGTGCTTGTGGAAGGTAACAGAGAAGCAAATGTTACTGTAGAGTTCCAGCTGTGTTTAGTGAGCATCAGCAAGCGCAGGGCTGCCAGGTGAGACCTGCTCCAGCACCAGAACTGCTTCTGCTGTGCACCATGCAGCACTGCCTGACATCTGAGCTGGCCAGGCCAAAGCAGTGCAGGCAAGCAGCAGAGAGCTCCTCTGCTCCTGTGGGGCTCTTTCCCACACACTGCTTACAGATGCTCTTTTGGCTCCAGCTGTGAAGCCAGCAGACAGCCTTAGCAACCCACTGATGACCAAAGGCCCTCCCAGCAGTGGGAATGGCCACTCTTAGAGGAGCTCTCTGCTGAATCACATAGGCCTGTTCCTTGTGTGCTGCCTGGGCAAGAAGGTTGGACTGAATGACCTTGGAGGTCTCTTCCAACCTGGCCTGTTCTGTTCTATTCATTCTCTTCTGCTGAGTTTTCAGATGCACTCCTGCTGCTGCAGTCCTCCTGACTGCTCTGTTTGAACAGGGACTCTGCTGAGGCCTTGCCCTCTAGCTGATGCATGCATCTTGCTCAGGTTTGTCACCTTGCTTTTGCACTCCCAGGTTTTGTGGAGTCCTTGCACAGCCTCCACAGATCACTTGGGCTTAACTCAGAGGTGAAGCCCAGACAAGCCCCAGTGCTGCAATAGCAGGGCAGTGCTGTGAAGCCTTGTACCACCTTAACCACTCCCACACTCTTGGGTGTGCTCAGGCTTTGCCTGTAGGCTGTCATCACGACTCTTCCCTTGCATTATTGGCTGTGATTGGGCTGAGCAGAGCTTGCTTTAATCTTCCCTCGTCCATCAAACTCTCCAGGCCCTTCACCATTTATGTTGCTATCCTCTGAATTCCTTCAAAACCTGTTGACAGCTTTGTGGTCCTGGAGAGGCTTTGGCTGGGGCTGGACTCATCTGTGCTAAGTGGAGTAAAGCTGGAAGGTCCTTGCAGAAATATGGAGAATGCAAATAAAAGTGAGAGTACATCTGGATGGTCCTTGCAGAAATACTGAGAATGCAAATAAAGGTGAGAGTTGTTGTTCTGGTTTGTAGGTGAGAGAAGCAGTTCATGTGATGAGTGAAAGAGGAGGTTGAGTAAAGCAGCACTGCCATACGTACACTGTGCTGCTCAGTCAGATGTCTGAGAAAAAGATCCTTGCACCATGGCTGCAGTGCTAACAAATACACCCTTGAGATGTTGCTTTCCCCTAGCAGCCTCAGAAGGCAGCTGTTGCTTCTTGCTCTTTTGCTTCCTCAGCTTCTCAGGGCAGTGTTTCCTTCCCTTTTCCCAGTTAGCAGTTTTCCTAGGGGTTGCTACATCATTTACTCATGAAATACTTTCCCTAGCCCTTGAGCTTTTCCCCTCAGCCCTTCTGCTCTGGAGTATTTAAAGAAACACTTGTGCTTGCTCGCTCCTGCTGCACAGAAAGATTGGGCAGCAATTTTCCCATGTGCTGTGTTGCTGCCTTGGATGTTCAGGTCTTCTCAAGGCCCGTCTTTGGTTACACCAGAGCCACTAATCTTGCCTTTAACCCGAGTGCAAGACTGTGCCAAAGCCAGCACAAGGGCTGGCAGTTCCTATTTGTTTGCTTTATGCATCTATAAATTTAGTGTTTTGATGGTGCCTCTGACAAATTGAAGCTCACAGAAAATAGTGTAGAGGTTCCCTCACCTGTCACACCTCATCACTTGGAAATGTCTTTACCAACAACCAACTGCAATGTTTGCAAGCTGAGGGAGGCCAGAGCAGGCAGTCCTCATTTCAGACCCACTTCATGTGGGACTGTCAGCACAGGGCTCTTGTTTTTCACAATCATTCTATACTTGGCAGTAAAAGAGCATTAGGTCAGTATGGAGCTACAGCCAAGCAGAGGGCAGGGAGTCAGCCCTACCAGCACAGCCTAAGGCTCATATTTTCACCTTGCTCTTCAGTCTGCAGAGTGCACAGTTTGCTAAGCATCTGATGATGGCATTGCAGGCTCCTGGAGTGGCTCAGGTGGGAAGGGACCTCAGAGCTCATCTCTTTGTAAGCAGCGTTTCCTGCAGGGCTGCAGCTGAGGTGAGGACCCCCAGGAGAAGGACATGTTCTAGGAGCCAGCCTTCAGCACTTGGAGTGGCACAGCCTTTGGTCTGAAAGCCCACGGCAGAGAGCAGCAACTGAGACCCTGAGTGGGAGGAAGTCAGGCAGTGTTAAAAATAAATCCCCAGCCTGGCTTTGCAAATAAACACCTGCACAGCAGTGGAGCCAGGAGAAGTCACTGCTCACAAACCATCCAGCAGAGCTTTAGTTAGTGGAACCTGCCAGGGGTCTGCTTCTAACCCTTCCCAAAAGCTTGGGTCTGGTTTGGGTGATACTTTCTATGTCACTGCTTCCTTTCTCTCCTGTTTGCCAGTGAGGCCAAAGCCCAGCAGTTCAGAGAGGGCTGCATCCCGCTTGTCCTGCCCAGCACAAACAAACCTTCTGCAGAGATTGTGTTTCCCAGAGCTGCAGTGGCAGCAGCAGGGAGGAGCAGAGCTCAGCCTCTTTGCGTCACTTAATAAAACACACATTAGACAGGGCAGCACTAACCAAAACAACCTACAGCAGCCCCTAACCCTCACTAAATCTTCTCAGGAATGAGCTTTTTCCATCTCGCCCTGCGAGCACTGCACTTTGTCTTTGGTTTAAAGTTTCTTGCTGCTCTTTGATCTCTCTGCTCAGAACTCTGAACTGCCTCACTGCTTACCTCCTGCTCAGACCAGCCCAGCACACAGAACGGCCCCCACACAGCCACCAGCAGCTTCTCTGACACTCATTTAACCCTGTTTTACCAGGACATGACTTCACAATCCATGCTCACATTGCTCTCTGCAGACAAGCTCAGACACTGCTGCTTCAACATCACCCCCATTTAGTACAAGTGACGTCCAGAGAGTAAGAACTTAATCCATCTCAGTGGGCAAACATCAACGGGGGAGATGGGAACAGAGAATAGGAGAGAGAATGAAAACAGAAGACAAGGAAGGGAAATAGCTAATAATGAAAAATAAAAACTAGAGAGGCAGAATTTGGGCAGTTTGGCAACAGCTGAGCTCTTTGGCTTCCACACTTTGCAAGAGCAGGAAAGTGCAGGTCCCATAACAATGTCTCACACAGCAGCATCTGCACTGCCACCAGACAGAAAGTACCAATTGATGCCATCTGCCTTGTCCTATGAGACTTTACTGGCCCTGTCCTAACGCCACTGCTGGGAGCCCTCAGGCTGCAGTGTTCTACTCAGCTGATGAGAGGATACCTCAGTGTGAGCCTTTTCTGTGTCAGACACTGTGAAGGAAGGAGAAATGATGCTGGTGAGCACTGTTTGGCTCTGGTAAATCATAACAGAATGCCTAATGCTGAAAAACAGTCTCAGTTCACAGCCAAATACCATCAAACATTCTCTAGGAAACAGATAACTGGAGCAGACCTTCCTCAGTTAGGTATTAGCAAGCGTTTGGACACCCCTGTAAATGTCCCCAGGGAGCTCAGAGCTGGTGTGCCAGAGTGAGGCTTTCACACCTCCTATCTCAGTGAATTCTCACCTATGGCACCATGGTGGCTGCTGTCCCAACTCCATCTCCTTAACCTGCAGTGCTTCAGAAAACACTTGGCAGCAGGGACAAGGTCCCAGTGATGGGAGGGAATGTCAGAAAACAGCTTGATGTGGGACATCTGGGACCCAGAGTGGCTCAGGCTGGCAGGGAGCTGAGAGCTGATCCCCTGCAGCCTCCCCACCATGCCCAGGGACACCTCTCAGCTCCACTCAGCTGCTCAAGGCCTCATCCAGCCTGGCCTGCAGCACCCCCAGCAAGGAGGCAGCCACAGCCTCCCTGGGCAGCCTGTGCCACACTCTCAGCACCCTCACACTCCCCAACTTCTTGCTCAGCTCCAGCCTCAGCCTGCTGTGCCTCAGCTCCAAACCATTGCCCCTTGGGCTGTCTCTAGCCCCCCTGATGCAAAGTCCCTCTGCAGCCTTCCTGCAGGCTGCCTTCAGCTCTTGGCAGGCAGCTCTGAGGTGCCCCTGGAGCCTTCTCCTCTGCAGGCTGCACCCCCCCAGCTCCCTCAGCCTGTGCTCACAGCAGAGCTGCTCCAGCCCTGCCAGCATCTTTGTGGCCTCCTCTGGCCTCCCTCCAGCAGCTCTGTGTCCTCCTTCTGCTGTGGCCAGCAGCACTGGAGGCAGGATTGGAGGTGAGGTCTGAGCAGAGCAGAGCCAAGGGGCACAGTCCCCTCTCTCTCTCCCCCTAGGCTGCACCAGGGGAGCACAGCATCTTTCCTGCTCTGCAGTTTCTCCTTGCTGCTTGGGCTGTGGTTAGAGGAGAGTTTCTCTCTGCCGTGCTGTTGGTTGATTGTTTTTGCAGCACTCAGTGATAGGGAGGCAGCAGCTGAGAAACAGCCAGATAAGCTGGCACAGGCTAGTGTGCAGGGCTCTGTGGGGCTGTTTGCAAAGCAGAGCCACAATCACAGCAGGAAATTTGCTAAATATTGATAGTGTTTGTTTTGGATCACCTTGGATTGGAAACTTAACAGCCTACAGTAGAAGGCTGCTGAGCTGAGTTTACACAAACCCACCCAAGAGGAGGCCATGCAGGTAGGCATTGGTGTGTCACCTGCACAGACCACCAGGCAGCAGCTGGCACTGTGCTCTGCATCACAGGCTGCTGCTAGGGAATCACAGGATGAAGCAGCTTGGAAAGGACCCAACCAGGTAGAGAAGGTTCATTCTGGCAGGAAGCCTCCTGTGTGAGCCAGCAGACTGCCTGCAGCAGTGCCTGCACATCTGCTCTTCTTCTGGCCAGTGCTTGAGAGCCACAAAGCTTTCTGCCTTTGCTGCTCACTTCAGCTCTCAACCCATCTCTTCCTAAAAACATGGGAGCATTGTATCATGGGGTTACTGGTGTGAGATAAGCTGGGCCTAAGTTTAACCAGGATGCTGAGGGATGAGATGATCTTCATCTGGCTGTACGAGACAGAAGCACAGGTTGAAAAGACCTCCAGGACCACAGAGTCCAACCTCTCACTTAACCCTTCTCATTAACTAACTCATGGCACTGAGTGCCTCATGCAGCCTCCTCTGAAACACCTCCAGGGATGGGGACTGTGCACAGGACAAGAGGCAATGCCTCAGGTTGCCCCAGGGGAGGTTTAGGTTGCATATTAGAAGAAGCTTCTTCATGGAAAGGGTTCTGAAAGGATTTTCAAAGGCTGGAGGTGGTCGAATCCCATCCCTGGAGGCATGTGAATGCCACTGAGCCATGGTGTGAGGGACATGGCTTAGCACCAGACTTGGCAGCATTGAAGAGTGGTTGGACTCAGTGATCTGAAAGGGCTTTTCCAGCCAGAATGATCCCATGGTGCTGGGGCAGGGCTGATGAGAGGGAGCAGTCTGCAGGCACCAGCAGAGAAAAGCAGCAGCAAGGAATAACTTGTAAGGGAGTTTGGACAATGAGAGAAGTGGAGAGACTGAAGAGCAGGAGGCAAATCCAGTCTGTGGGATGGGATCTGTCCCAGCTTCTTCTGCTCCTTTCTTCCACCAGTAGCTATCATTCAGTTCTACTTCATGTTACCTCTGTCAGGCAGTGGCACTTGAAACGGGAACCCAAACGTTCTCCTTCAACACCATGTGAGCAGGAGAGCAAACCATGTGGCAGAGAGAGCAGACTGCCCCACCAAAACCCCCACCCCACCTCTCTAACAGGTCCATTTTAACTCATAGTGCAGGAAATGAGAGAGGGCAAATGTCCCTCTGCAGTTGTTACTCTCCATCTGCAACAAAAAAGCACAGCTTGCCACGGCAGCAGCTCCCCACCAAGGTGCCCCTTTGGCAGTGACACTGCTGCCACCCATCCCCTTCGCCCATGGGGACAGGGAGCAGTGATGATGACTGAGGGTGGCTGCCACCTGCAGCTTGCTCCCCACAGAGGCACGGGGACAGCTGAGAGCTGGGAAGGGACAGAGGGGGACAGAGGAACTGCACAGCTGCCTGAAGCCTCACAAGATGCTGGGAGGTGACTGCTGGAGAGCAGCCCCAAGGAGAGGGACTTGGGAGTGCTGGGAGAGAACATCGATGGCACAGCAATGTGCCCTGGGGGACAAGAGGGTCCTGGGGGGCATTAGGCAGAGTGTGTCCAGCAGATCCAGGGAGGTTCTCCTTTGCCTCTGCTCTGCTCAGACCTCATCTTGAGCACTGCCTTCAGTTTGGGGCTCCCCAGTTGCAGAGGGACAGGGACCTGCTGGAGAGGGTCCAGGGGAGGGCTGTGAGGATGCTGAGGGGACTGCAGCACTGCCTGGGGAGGAGAGGCTGAGGGACCTGGGGCTGCTTAGGCTGCAGAAGAGAAGCCTGAGAGGGGATTGGATCAATGTTTGTCAATGTGTGAGGGCTGGGGGTGAGGAGGGGGGGGACAGGCTCTGCTCACTGCTCCCTGCCATAGGCCAAGGAGCAAGGGATGGAAGCTGCAGCACAGGAGGTTGCAGCTCAAGACAAGAGGCAACTTCTTGCCTGGGTGGGTCCCAGAGCAGTGGCACAGGCTGCCCAGAGAGGTTGTGGAGTCTCTCCTTGTCTGGAGCCTTTGCAGACTCTGTCTGGCTGTGTTGCTGTGTGCCCTGAGCTATCTTGGATGGTGCTGCTGTGGCAGGGGGGTTGGTCTGGACGAGGTCTTTGGGTCTCTTCCCACCCCTGGCATTGTGTGAGCCTGTGAAGAGGCCTCCTGTGTGCTGGAGGAAATGGAATCTTCTCACCTTACCTGATGGAGGAATTAGCATTCATCTTTTTTAAACCAAATCACATTGGGTAGAGATTTGGCCTTGTCCTATCAGGCATTTTCTTGAGACTTGCCAAGCTGCTGCTAAAACTTCTCTGCTTCACCAAAGTCCATTTTGCTTGCCTGTCTCTCCCTGGGAGTTTCCCTCAGTCTGTACAGTCAGCTGTGACTGGTGGCTGCTGCCTCTCTGTACCCTGGTCTGCATCAGCCCCCCGAGGTAGTGCAGAGGCTGCAACCCCACATCTGCTGACCAGAGCAGCACATGTCAGAAGCAGCATGCAAAGGGCTGGTCCCAGGCTGCTCTCCTAGATAGCATTTGGAGCTGCTGGTGCCCAGCAGGCATTTCCAGTTAGACATAACATTTGGATTCCATCTCATTCCTTCCTTTTGGGGTACTCTGGAGAGCTGTGGCATGGCCCTTGTGTCGCTGTAAGTCGGGGCAGGAGGTGGCTGCAGGCATGGGGTCAGGCAGGATGCTCAGAGCACCTGGGCAGCACTGCCATGCCATTTGTCACAGTGCCTGTGGCAAGGCTGCAGCTGGCAGCATGCTTGTCAAATGGAGTGTGTCTGGCTGGCCATGCCTGGCTGGGGTTCTCTGCATGCTTCCACAGTCCCAGGGGTGGGCCAGGGATAAACACAAGCTCAGGAAGGAGGTTGCTGCATTCGTGCAAGCCTGGAGAGAGTGAGGCCTGCAGGACTGTTTGCTTCCTTAGAAGGTGCCTGTTGCCACAACCAGTTCCATCCACCCTTGCACCTGCTGCATTCTCTCTGCTCTGCCCGGAAGAGGAAGAAGCATCCTTGGTGTTAGCTTTGCAGGCAGAAGCATGGACAGGCTCACTGAAGGACAGGAGGCTTAGATCCTTCAGCTTGGGCTGGTGGGGAGTGGTAAGGCTGTAAGGAGTCACCTGGCAATTAGTAACAGTACCCTTGCAACTGGTGACACCAGTGACTGCCTTCTGCCCTGGCTGCTTTGAGAGCAAAGCATTTAAGAGTGATGAGCAGCACTCTGCAAGTCAACACAACCTTGAGAGGACACTTGGAGAGGTACAGCTTAGCTTATGCTAACTTCCACCAGTGCTCCTGGAAAGAGGAGTGGGAGAAGGCAGTGGCTGCAGGGCAGAGGTGGCCAGGCCTGGGCAGCAGGAGAGATGCAGTGCTGGGAGCTGGGGGCAGCACTGTGAGGGCAGGGCTCAGCTCCACGGCAGCTGGGCAGGCAGGGAGGGATCTGGCCCCTCTAAATATTTGCTTCTGGAATTCCACAGGGACTCTTCCCTGGGCATTCCTGCTGCTCTGCACGTGGGCATGGCTGCTCCTGGCCATCCAGCAGCAGCTGCTGCATTCCCCTCTGCTCAGCAGCAGTGGATTCCTGGCACAGCTCCTCCTTCTTGACCCTTCCAGTTTACCTTTCCAGCATAAGAATGTCTTTGAGGGTTGTCTCACCTCAGCCATTGTGCAGAAAATAGAGAGTGAAGAGATTTTGCACCAAGACAGCTGCAGCACTGACTGCTCTCTGCCTGTCCTTACTGAGTAGGAGTCAAATGCAAAAGCTGTGCCTGCTGGTGGTGGTATTTAAGTTTCCAGGCAGAATTCAGTCAAGAGATGGAGCTGCACCATTCAGTCTCTCCTGGGTGCTGACTGCAGAGTCAGGACTGTGCTTGGGTTTGCCATCATTTTGCTGTAGCCCCTGAATGGAGCTAATTGAGTTGGAGGTGCAGCACACAGAAGGCTGCCTCAGCCCTTGCCCAGCTAGGGCAAGACTCCTGCTTTCAGGAGATTTTTCCAGTACATTTTCAAATACAGCAGAAAAACATTTTGCCATTTTCTTGGACATGTTAGTATTATTTTTTTTCCAGTCCATAGATCTCACTGCTCATAACCTTTTCCTTTAATGTCTTTCCCTGTGCTGTAGTTTGATTGTCTGGTTCAGCACCTTTCCTAATAGTAGATTTGTTGACCAATATCAGAGATTCACCAGCTGAGGTCTGCACACATGGACTTGATACCAGTGACATCTTCTCCCAGTTCAAACTATGAGCATGGGTTTAGCAAAGAAATCACAGAACCTTGACTGGGAGCTGAGAGCTGATCCCCTGCAGCCTCCCCACCATGCCCAGGGACACCTCTCAGCTCCACTCAGCTGCTCAAGGCCTCATCCAGCCTGGCCTGCAGCACCCCCAGCAAGGAGGCAGCCACAGCCTCCCTGGGCAGCCTGGGCCACACTCTCAGCACCCTCACACTCCCCAACTTCTTGCTCAGCTCCAGCCTCAGCCTGCTGTGCCTCAGCTCCAAACCATTGCCCCTTGGGCTGTCTCTATTTCCCCTGATGCAAAGTCCCTCTGCAGCCTTCCTGCAGGCTGCCTTCAGCTCTTGGCAGGCAGCTCTGAGGTGCCCCTGGAGCCTTCTCCTCTGCAGGCTGCACCCCCCCAGCTCCCTCAGCCTGTGCTCACAGCAGAGCTGCTCCAGCCCTGCCAGCATCTCTGTGGCCTCCTCTGGCCTCCCTCTGTGTCCTTCTGCTGGGGCCACCAGCCCTGGAGGCAGGATTGCAAAGGGATTCAGATTTTCCATGCAGTCAGTCTGGGAGGTACTGCAGGTGTGAGATTCAGGAGATGTCTCCCTGCAAACAGCAAGGCCTGCAAGGGGGAAGGAAACAGGCCTGAGCTAAAGGGTTCCAAGTAATGCTGGCTGGAGATGTGTCAGAACCAGGGTACCAGCCCTCAGGCCATGCTCTTGGTGAAGCTGATACAGCCACTGGCAGCTAAAAATCTGCTCAAACTGCTTCCTGCTTCATTGCCTTCTGCTCTCCTCTGGCAGTGGTACTTAGCTGGAACAGGGAAGTATAAACGTTCAGCTCCAGATTTAGATGCTGCTTGCTGCAGCCTCTTCAGAAGTGAACCAGTGCTCTTCTGAGCTGGTCACTCTTGGAAGCCACAGCAGATGCCCCTGGGATGGGGTTGGTGTGCTCAGAGTGGACAGGTGCACTGTGGGCATCACTTCAGCACCTGCCATTGTCACTTGCTCTCCAAGGAGGCTTTGCCATAATGCTGCAAAAGAAGCTGCCATGGTTTTGAGGGTGTCTAGAGAGCTGGCAGCTGCTTTCTCCATCCAGCCTCCACAAGGAGGGGAGCTGTAGTGAGGAGAGCAACTGCCAGCTGCAGAGCTGCCTCCCTGCCCTTGGTTGTGTGCAAAGATGTGCACAGGATGTTAGTGTCTGCAGATGCTCCGCCAAGGCAGGGGACGAAGGCCCCCAGGAGGTGAGGAGCCAGTGCTCCCCTCCCTACACTGCTGCCAGTCCCAGCAATGTCTTTTCACCATTGGACTGAAATCAGGATTTGTCTTGAGGGAAACGAGGAGTGGGGGAAGTGGAGAGAACTGAAAGGGCTTGGAGGGGGAAGCTGCAGCAAATAAGAAAGTGTGGAGCAGATTATCTGGTATAAAACCAGAAGAAAAGCTGGCTTGTTCCAGAGAAGGAATTCCAAGGGAGTGCAAATCCACAGGCTGAAGCCTGGGATTCTGTAATGTGATCCCTGAGTGCCAGCCCTGGGAGAAATTCATCAGCCAGGCAATTCCAGTGATAACAGTGGTAGCTGCTCAGCAGCTGGAGGTCCTGCACACAACTTCATTCTGCAGTTCTCCTTTCCCGAGAGCAGAGGGGGGTAGGTGTTTAGGCTGGGCTCTCTCAGCTCTTCACACGTTGCCGTACATGACATCAGGAAGGGATTGGAAGTCTCAGCTCCTGCAATTGCTCCCTGGGGGAAGCCACAGGACTCAATAATCAATTAAAAAGGGCCAAATAAGCAAGGTCAGATGGGTTCATTTGCTGTGGCTGTGAGTCTTAGACGCTCCTCCTGCAGGGAGCCTTCACTTGTCCTTCAGAGAGGGCTTCCCTCTGCCTTCTCCTCAGAGGGTGTTGGGGGGGGAAGGGACCCAAGGAGCTCATCCAGTCCACAGCAGCACCATCCAAGCTAGCTCAGGGCACACAGCAACACAGCCAGACAGAGTCTGCAAAGGCTCCACACAAGGAGACTCCACAACCTCTCTGGGCAGCCTGTGCCACTGCTCTGGGACCCACCCAGGCAAGAAGTTGCCCCTGGTGTGGAGCTGCAACCTCCTGTGCTGCAGCTTCCATCCATTGCTCCTTGGCCTATGGCAGGGAGCAGTGAGCAGAGCCTGTCCCCCCCCTCTTCACCCCCAGCCCTCACACACTTACAAACATTGATCCAATCCCCTCTCAGGCTTCTCTTCTGCAGACTGAAAATCTCCTCTCCTCTTTCCCTTTCATGTTTTGTTTCTCTCCCTTCATTAGTGCTCTGACAGGAGGTGTTGTACAGAGGGCATGCGAATTGTGTGCCACAGGCAGGGTGATATTGCTAACAAAATAACTGCAGACACTTAAAAATTACTTTTTTTCCCCCTAATTCTTACCTTTTTTTTTTTTTTCCCTCCCTCCCTGTCAAAACATGAAAGATTCCCTGAGATATCAGTTAAGCAGGGAAATATTATCCTAATAAATGAGCATGCAAGTATGTGCCTGGTAAGTTATTTGATGAAACAGGAAGCCAGGATCCTACAGATCTCCAGCAGCAAAGCCCCGGCTCTGAGTGCATCGTTAGCTCATTTGTAAACTGTTCCAGATGTAAGGCTCTGGCAGCTCTCCAGCAGGCTGGCCGCAGTCTGAGCCTCGCTGCAGCCGCAGTCAGAGCTGCAATGCTCGGCTCTGCCAGCCGAACCGCCGGCGGGCTCATGACAGATTGCCTCAAGTAGCAACCTGCCTGCCTGCGGCGAGCGACTGGGAGAGAGCTCCGGGAGAAGGATGCCCTGGCTCCTGCGGCCGGGCTGCAGCCCCTGGGGTCCGCATGCGTGAGCCATCTGCAGTATGCATCACCCGCTGAAAGCCCCCCTGAGGAGATCGTTTAGTGACCATATCAGGGACTCCACTGCCAGAGCCTTGGATGTTATCTGGAAAAACACGCGGGACAGACGGCTGGCAGGTGAGGAGGACCTCGCTCAAGCGTATCTTGCGGTGCCTGCGAGCCCAGGCTCAGCGGCGATGCTTGGCGGTGTGGTCTGCGTGGCGCAGCGGTGCTGCCTGCCAGCATCTCCCCTGCCGCTTGTGTCTCTGCGGTGTGACTGGTGCTGAGCCTGTGCCGGGTCTCAGTGCGCTGCTGTAGCTAGGCGAGCCGAGGGTCCTGCCCCGGCTGCGGGAGCTCTGCGGCTGGCTCCTGGCTCCTGGCTGTTGGCGCTGCGCAGCGCTGAGTGTGTCAGAGGGAACAGGGCAGAGCCGCCGCTGCTGTCGCCTCTGCAAGGGGCGCAGGCTCCGGGGCTGTAAGTCGCCAGCCAGCTCTAGGCTCGCACTGCGGGTTCGGACTCTGCCGGCAACGCTCGGAAACTTGAGGGCTGGAGGAGGAGGTAGCGGAGCTCGCTTGGCGTGCTCCTCTGCTGTGCTGTGTCTGCCGGGCTGGATGCTGCGGGAGGAGGCTGCAGAGATGCTCCCCGGGCGTGCCGGGCCAGAGGCACCCTGGGCTGTCTGTCTAGCTGCGGTGTGGCCCGCAGGGAGGGAAGGAGAAACGGCAATAATCAGAGGATCGAGGATGAGGCAGGCTCTGCGGCTCCCTAATGTGAAGGGAACTTTTCCGTCGTGCTCCTGCGCCTATGTTTTGGAGAAACGAGCAGGGAAGTGCAGGGCAGAGGTCTGTGCCGAATCCAGCCGCAGCAGGCGATGGGGCACTGAGTGCCCACGGCGCGGGGCTGAAGCTCGCTTTACATTAGAGGAGCTAATAAACAAACACCTTCTTCTCTCCGGCGGGGCTAGGTCAGGTCTGTGCCCGTTGCCATGGACGGCAAGGCACAAGTGCTTCCCCGGCGAGCACCTTGTGACTGTGTTAGAGCACAGCCCCTCGCTGGCGGGAGGTGAGGACATCACTCAGACTGGGGTGAGCACAGGTCTGGCAGTGTTGTGAGGCTGCTGGCGTTAGCCCCTGTTCCCTGGCAAGCTGAACTCAGGGGCAGCCGAGAAAGATGAACTACTCTGGCAGCTTAAAGCCTGCTGGGCGTGGAGCAGCAGGCACAGTCACAGCACAGCTCC
Source organism: Psilopogon haemacephalus (assembly GCA_013396835.1). Classification (NCBI taxonomy): domain Eukaryota; kingdom Metazoa; phylum Chordata; class Aves; order Piciformes; family Megalaimidae; genus Psilopogon; species Psilopogon haemacephalus. The sequence continues at coordinate 98,866 of VWZI01002207.1, forward strand.
TGACGCTTGGGATGCTGCTGAAGCTCCACTGGCAGAGCACTGAGGGGAGAGGAGTTGCAAGTGAGAAGGCATGGGCACTACACAGGTCTATAAAAGGGAAGCTGCTGGGGCCAAGTCAGCTTTTGTTTAACTGCAAGTTGCCTGCTCAGCTGGACACTTGTTTACCCTGGCCTTCGCTCGGGCTCCACCTGCTAGAGATGTTTATGGGGCTGCTTTGAAGTCAGCTTTGCAATTTACAGGAGAGTTCAGGCTGGCATTTGCATCAGCAGGCTCCAAGTGCCTCTGGCCTGTGTCCACGGAGGACAACTCCTCCCAGATATCTTCTTCAGGGTGGTTCTCCTCTCTGCAGCCCCCGTGTGTAGCTGCTGAGGGTGGGCTGCCCGTGGAAGCATGCAGGCTTTATCAGGATAGGAGGGGTCCCTGACAGCTGTGTATATTTGACCTCACATCTGATTGTCAAATGTGCCAGGGGTAGGCCACTGCTAACCCTACTGCTCCAGGCTGTGTCGTGCTCCCAGTGCCCACCGTGCCCCCCCAGCCCCTTTAGCTCTGCTGATAAGGGTCCCTGTGGCTCTATTCTGCCTGGCAGGTGGCTGTCAGCCCTCACAGCTTTTATCAAGGCGAGGCTCAGATGTTGGAGGACCCTTCAAAGCAGCGACAGTTCCATTTTTGCAGGCTGTGCTGGCAGTGTGGGCTTGTCAGTGCAGCAGAGTGTTTGGAGTGCTGTCCCTCAGAGAAGCAGCAGGCTAAAGCCCCAGTGACTCCAGTATGGCACTGGAGTAGACCTCAAGCTGTACTCCTGAAAAGAATTTGTCAGTAACAGAGATTCAGGAAGAGAGACAAAACAGCAGCGAGCTGTGGTGGTGATGTTGCCGTGTTTGTTCCCTGGGATATCAGCAGCTTAAACTGCTGACTGCCTAAAAATGGTCCCAAAAGGGTCAGGACACTGGAATAAGAACTGCATTTAGCACAGCAATCTGTGTTATCAGGACACACCTTTAAAAAGGCACAGGATATTTGCTAAGGAAAGGAGAAAATGTGAAATATGCATTCTTCATGGAAAAGTCATCCAGAAAATGTTCTGCCTTTGAGGAGCAAGCTGCCTGCTGGGCAGCACACAGCAACAGCAGTCCCTGCCCCAGCATCCCCTCTGACAGCCAGAAACAGCCATCTCCTGAGGGGGAAAAGGTCCTTCCCATTAGACCATGGAGCCCTGGTGGCATCAAGGAAACACTGCACTAGGCTTGGGGGAAAAAAAAAAAAAAGAGAGAGCCATGGAAGTATTTAAAAGGCTGCTAAAATTGCATGGAACTAAAGGACTGTAGCTAAAGGTGCTCTGATTTTGAGCTGACCAAGTGGATCTGTTTCACAGGTCTATAGAATGGTTTGAGATGAAAGGGGCCTCAAAGACCCTCTAGTTCCACCTGCCTTGCCATGGGTACAGACATCTCCTGCTAGACTCCAACCTTCTTTCAGGGAGTTGAGAGCCAGAAGGCCTCCCCCCAGCCTCCTTCTGCTCAGGCTGAACAAACCCAGTGCCCCCAGGCTGTCCTCATGAGCTCTGTCCATCTAGAAAGTTGATGTGAGGAGCTAAAATACCTTGGACCCTCCTGCCAGGCTCAGGGCTGCCTTTTGGCACTGGCTGCCAGCCCAGAGGTGAACCTTGGCTGGAGCAGGTGGAGCTGCTGGATCCTTTCTGCAGAGCTACCCAAGCTGCCAGTGCTTAGGTGAATCACAGCATCACAGAATTCTCCAGGGTACAAAAGACCTTAGGGATCATCAACTGGCCTCTGTCTTTTGCAGGTGCTCCACAACCTCCCTGTGGGCATAGATTGCTCAGGGAGGTTGTGGAGCACAGAAGCACCCAATGTGATCTTTGATTTTTGATCACATTGGGTGCTTCTGTGCTCCAAAACCTCTCTGGAGGTATTCAGCACCAGGCTGGATGAGGCCTCGAGTGACCTGTTCTAGTGGGAGATGTCCCTGCCTGTGGAACTGGCTGAGCCTTGAGGTCCCTTCCAACCTAAGCCATTCTGTGGTTCCCAAAAGCAGGGGCTGCAGGTTCCCAGAGCCAACTGCCCAGGCTGCTCCTGCCCTCTGCACAGCTGCAGGGCCAGTGCCTACCTGAGCCCTTCCTGACAGCTGCTGAAGGTGCTGAGCAGCTTTGGGTCTGCTGGCTTGGCAGGAGCCTCACTCACAAAGCATTTCCCACTGCTGCAGCTCTGCTAACATCTGGGCAGGCTCCTGACCTCAGGGGTGGGTGATGGGATCCAGCTGCTGTGCCTCACTGATCTTTTCATTAACTTCTTAGCAGTTTTGTCTTCCTTACTGTTTACCAACTCTGTGCCCATCTGTGTGTTACTGGGGAGAAGAGCTGCAAAGGATGGGGGGTGGCCAGGGAAATGAAACGAGCTGCTGGCCTGCACCCCGGGGAACTGCTTTGCCTTGTTCCAGTGTGCTGCTCCTGGGCATGCAGCCTCGGGGAAGGGCAGCTCCAGAGCATGGGGAAACCTTGGGCCAGGCTGCTGTGTTGTGTTCAGATGAGCTGTAGGGTTGGCTGATTGCCTTCTAATGCCACAGTAAACATGCTGAGCTGCAAGGAACTGTGTGCAGCTCTGCAGCCCCCAGCACAAGCAGGGCATGCAAGTGGTGGAGCCAGTGCAGAGGAGGCCACCAAGATGCAGCTGAGAGGGCTGCAGCAGCTCTGCTCTGAGCACAGGCACAGAGAGTTGGGGCTCTGCAGCCTGCAGAAGAGAAGGCTGCCAGGAGACCTTGGAGTGGCCTTGCAGGATCTGAAGGGGGCTGCAGGAGGGCTGGGGAGGGACTATTGACAAGGGCTGGGAATGACAGGAGGAGGAGGAAAGGGTTAGAAGTGTCAGAGGGGAGATTGAAAGTGGATGTTAGGAGGAAGTTGTTTGGGGTGAGGGTGGTGAGACAGTGGCACAGGTTGCCCAGGGAGGTTGTGGAGCACAGAAGCACCCAGTGTGATCAAAGATCCCATTGTGTGCTTCTGTGCTCCACAGCCTCCCTGGAGGTGTTCAGGGCCAATTGGATGAGTCCTTGAGTGACCTGTTCTAGTGGGAGGTGTCCCTGCCTATGGCACAGGGGGGGTGGAACTGGCTGAGCTTTGAGCTCCCTTCCAACCTAAACCATTCTCTGATTCTAAGGAGAGCAGAAAAGAAGGACACAAGATAATGGCATCCCCTTGAAATCTGCAGTGGCCCTGGTGCCTCAGCCCCACTGGCATGCAGAGAGCACTTCTGAGTGGCAGGGAATGGCAGTGGTGCAGAGGAGGCAGCCCCAGTTATGCTGGGAATGGCTGAGCCCTTCTTTTCAGGAAGATGTTGGCAGTCATAAGCAGCACAAAGTCAGCACCAAACAGACCCAAGCAGCTGTGCAGTAAAATGTTTTATGTGTTTGCTAATTTTACGTCCCAGAATTCCACAGACAGGAATTTCAACCATCTCTAAAGGCTCATTCCTCCAGCTCTTGCCCACTGCAAATGCCTGCTGGCAGCACAGCTTCCCTTGCCATGCACATCCCAAGAGGAGGCTGGAGTGGATTTCCAGAAACTGGCTGCATCTCCATCCTGCACTCTCTGTAGCAAGGCAGCTCAGTTTGGGGAGCAGAGGGAAACAGACCCCAGCAGCAGAGCACTTTGGCTGCTGGACTGACACTGCCTCTCACTTACCATTGCAGCATCCTGGGCACTGGGTAAGAGAGGGGAATCGCAGAGTCACAGCATCTCAGGGGCTGGAAGGGACCTCCAAAGCTCATCCACTCCAACCCCCCTGTCAGAGCAGCATCTCCTAAAGCAGATCACACAGGAACGCATCCAGGTGGGTTTGGAATAGCTCCAGGGAGAGAGACTCCACAGCCCCCCTGGGCAGCCTGTTCCAGTGCTCTGTCATCCTCACTGGGAAAAAATTCCTCTCCAGGCTCCCAAGGAGCCTCCTGTGCCTCAGAGATGAAGAGAGTCCTGGTGTGAACAGGGCAGACTGTGACACAGTCACTGTCAGTGTCAGGGGCAGGAGGTGAGGCAGGAGCCACCTGCACTCTGAGCTCCTGTGCATGTATTTACTGTGTAGCACAGCAGCACACAGAGGATGGATTGATCAGCTCCCCCAGCTCCCTCCTGCACTGCCACATCTGCCCCTTTGCAAGGACCCAGGGCACAATGGGAGCTCTGTGGAGGAGGAGAGAAGAGAAAAAAACCTCTCCTGCTGCAGGAAGTATCTCAGTGTGCTGGAGGCTGCTCGTTGGGATCAGGATTTCCAGACTGCAGGAAGATCCACTAGCAGGAGAGTTTACTTCTGGAGCTGTGGATGTGTTTGTCTGAGGGTGCTGAGTGTGTCCAGTCCCTGAAGGCAGCCTGCAGGAAGGCTGCAGAGGGACTTTGCATCAGGGGAAATAGAGACAGCCCAAGGGGCAATGGTTTGGAGCTGAGGGGCAGCAGGGTGAGGCTGGAGCTGAGCAAGAAGTTGGTGAGTGTGAGGGTGCTGAGAGTGTGGCCCAGGCTGCCCAGGGAGGCTGTGGCTGCCTCCTTGCTGGGGGTGCTGCAGGCCAGGCTGGATGAGGCCTTGAGCAGCTGAGTGGAGCTGAGAGGTGTCCCTGGGCATGGTGGGGAGGCTGCAGGGGATCAGCTCTCAGCTCCCTTCCAGCCTGAGCCAGGGACTCTGCTGAGTGTTGCTGAAGCCCATGCAGAGGAGCTGCCAGGAGCACTGCCATAGCCAGCCCCAAGGCACAAACCTTCCAGTGCACATGAAAACATCTGGGGCAGCCTGGCAGAGACTTTGCTTCACCCTCAGTTAGGTTGTTGAGGAGGAATTGGAGGGGGGAGGCAAGAGAGAATTGTGAGTGATCTTGCTGCAAGGAAGAGGATTCAGATGAGAACAGAAGTTTGGTAGGTTTCGAGGTGCAGTGGAAGCTTGGATATAAACATAGAGCAGTAGTTGCACTGCTTTGGTGTCCTGATGTTTTTCACTGATGGAGCAGTGCCAGAGCCTCATGCTCTGGGTCTGAAGAAGAGAAGTCCAATCTGGCTCCTAACATGAGAAGGTGCTGCCTGAAGATCTCCTGGTGCTGAAGCCAGAGGAGCCAGATTGCAATCAGACATTTATGTTGATGAATTTGTTTGTTTTTCTGCTGGAAGAATTTGCTGAGTGGGCATATTCCCAGTTCCTGCCCTCTAATACTGAAGTGCTGAGTGTGTCCTTCTGCACACCACAGACTCTGGAATCCCAAGGACCTCCTAAGAATGACCCTTGTGGGTCAAATCCTGACAGGCAGTCCTGTAGCCACAGCTGCATCAGTGGCAAAGGGAAGGTAGTGACAGGAGTGGGGGCAATGGAGCAAAACTGGAGGTGAGGAGGTTGAGGCTGGAGGTGAGGAGGAAGTTGTTGAGCATGAGAGTGGTGAGAGGCTGGAATGGGTTGCCCTTGCAGGGAGGTGTTTGGGGCCAGATCCCTGGAGGTGTTTTTGGCCAGGCTGGCAGAGGCTGTGGGCAGCCTGCTCTAGGGTAGGGTGTCCCTGGGCATGGCAGGGGGGTTGGAACTGCCTGATCCTTGTGGTCCCTTCCAGCCCTGACTGATTCTGTGATTCTATGATGCTTCCCTGGCACCTTTGCAGTCTGTTGTGCAGTAGTGCCTGCAGTGCACAGGTGATTGGCATTTGGCCTTTCTGCAGCAGCCTGCACTCAGTGAGAGCAGAATCATTCCCATCCAAAACAAGCCTGAAGTCAGCACTTGTTCCCTTCCTTCCCTGCCTGCAGAAGAGAAGGCTGCCAGGAGACCTTGGAGTGGCTTTGCAGGGTCTGAAAGGGGCTGCAGGAGGGCTGGGGAGGGACTATTGACAAGGGCTGGGAATGAGAGGAGGAGGAGGAATGAGTTTGAAGTGTCAGAGGGAAGATTGAAAGTGGATGTTAGAAGGAAGTTGTTTGCAGTGAGGGTGGTGAGACACTGGCACAAGTTGCCCAGGGAGATTGTGGAGCACAGAAGCAGAGAATGGGATCTTTGATCTTTGATCCCATTCTGTGCTCCACAACCTCCCTGGAGGTGTTGAGGACCAGGCTGGATGAGGCCTTGAGCGACCTGTGCTAGTGGGAGGTGTCCCTGCCTGTGGCACAGGGGGGTTGGAGCTGGCTGAGCTTTGAGGTCCTTCCAACCTGAACCATTCTGTGATTCCTTACCTTTAGAGCTATCTTTGCAGTGGGCCCAGAGCCCCCTGGCAAGCTCTTTGTGATCAAATTGTGAGTTCATCTTTCTGCACCTCTGGCCACTGTGGTCAGTCCTTCCCTAGGGCCAAAAAGGGATATTCTGAGCAACAGTTCTGACCTTTTCTATTATGAATGCTGAAATAAAATCTCACCCTGTAAGTTGCAGAGCCAGGCTGGATGAGTCCCTCAGCAGCCCAGTGGAGAGGTGTCCCTGCCCATGGAGCAGATGAGTTCTGAGGTCCCTGAGCTGCTCTAGGGTCTTATGAGATATTTTATTTTCATTGCAAGAGTTCTGGATTTTCATGCTCTAATAGCAGTTTCTGTCATCTCCTTGTGAGTCTGTTGTTCTTTGGGAGGTAAAATGGTCTGCAGGCTGTTAGGACCCTCCAGCAAGCACAGGGATACTGCAAGCAGGAGGGAAGATGACTCTGCAAATCTTTGTCACTGGCATCAGCACAAGTATTAGAGAAGCACAGGCTCCCTGCCTCATTCCCCACCCATGCCAGCTTTGGAGGCAACTTGAAGCCACTTTCCAGCTGGAGCCTGTTCTTTGAAAGCACTTGGCAAAGGCTGTTCCATCTCCTGTGGGCAGACATTGTCACCTGCAGGCTTCACCTAGCCCAGCAGAGCACTGCAGCTGCTGCTGCTGCTCCTCTGCATTGCTTCCAGAGAAGCCTCCACAAAATTCTCAACCCCTCTCTACCTGTCAGACATGTGGTGCAAAGCTGAAATATATCACAGGATCCTGAAATGGCTCAGGCTGGCAGGGAGCTGAGAGCTGATCCCCTGCAGCCTCCCCACCATGCCCAGGGACACCTCTCAGCTCCACTCAGCTGCTCAAGGCCTCATCCAGCCTGGCCTGCAGCACCCCCAGCAAGGAGGCAGCCACAGCCTCCCTGGCAGCCTGTGCCACACTCTCAGCACCCTCACACTCCCCAACTTCTTGCTCAGCTCCAGCCTCACCCTGCTGTGCCTCAGCTCCAAACCATTGCCCCTTGGGCTGTCTCTAGCCCCCCTGATGCAAAGTCCCTCTGCAGCCTTCCTGCAGGCTGCCTTCAGCTCTTGGCAGGCAGTTCTGAGGTGCCCCTGGAGCCTTCTCCTCTGCAGGCTGCACCCCCCCAGCTCCCTCAGCCTGCCCCCATACCAAATGCATGATTTTGTTTCATGTTACTGAAACCTTTCTGGATCCTCTGGAGACTTTTTCCTTCAGCTGGACAGATGCAGAACATGAGCTTAGCTTGGGAAGTTTTGTCAGTGTCTGGATGTGAAGCACTAAAGTTAATTAGGTGGCATGGAAATAGGTTTTCACTGCAGAGAACCTCCACAGCCTATGTCTTAGGAGGAGCAAGGAATTGTGCTGCCCTGAAAGCAGCAATAGCTTCAGTAGAGGCAGGCTGCAGGCCAGCAGAAGATGAGGAGCAGGCTGCAGATAGGTATTTTGATGAGAGCTCTGAGATCAATAAAAAGATAGGTCCATGCCTCTCAATCTTTCAGCCACCATGAGAAGGAGAAATAATTCAGCAAGGCTAAATATTAAGGCTCGTAACTTGTACCCTTGCACTTAACTGCCCAGCAGCATTTATGGGTGACCATAAAACCTAATTCCTTTCCCAGCACCCCACTGCCTGAATTCCTGTTTTGTTTTGCCATCAGGTCTGTGTGTTTAAGAGGGGAGGCAACAACCATCTCACCTCTCTCTTCTTTTTTTCCTTTCCCCTCAGACTGCAAAAAAAGCAAAAGTGGTTGCCAAGAGACTCAGCTTACTTCTTTCCTGTGTCCATATTCCTCTTCCCTGCTTTAATTAGTAGTAGTTGTTATGCCTCTTCTGCTCCTAAGACATCCTATATTGTAGTGTCACCGGGGTTAGCATCCTCAGACAGCACATTTGAAAGCTGAAACCAGGAGTTGCTGATCCCTGGGCCCACCACTGGTTTTAATAAGGCCTGCTGAAGCTGTTAGGAATGAAAGGTCACTGCAGCTTTGTGTGCACTGCAGCTCTTTGGCAAGATCAGCTTGGCACGGTGGCCTGATGAGGAGCCCTGAGCACATGTGGGGCTGCTTCCTGGTGGCTGCCACAGCGAGATGTAATTTCAAACATCAGGTTTCAGTGTCTACCACCTGGGGAATCTCCACAGGGATTTAACTCCTCTCTGCCCTCTCTCCAGTTCTGTCTTTGCCTCCAGTGCCTCTGACTGTTTCCCTCCCAGCACTGCAGCTTTCTAGCAGGGACCAGTTCACAAGGTGAGGTAAGAAGTTGTTGAAGACAAGGATAGAATCCTAGAATCAGTCAGGGTTGGAAAGGACCACAAGGATCAGGCAGTCCCAACCCCCCTGCCATGCCCAGGGACACCCTACCCTAGAGCAGGCTGCCCACAGCCTCTGCCAGCCTGGCCAAAAACACCTCCAGGGATCCGGCCCCAAACACCTCCCTGCAGGGGCAACCCATTCCAGCCTCTCACCACTCTCATGCTCAACAACTTCCTCCTCACCTCCAGCCTCAATCTCCCCACCTCCAGCTTTGCTCCATTCCCCCCAATCCTGCCGCCCCCTGATAGCCTCAGAAGTCCCTCCCCAGCTTTTTGCTGGCAAAGGTCTGTTGCAGACCACCTCTGGTTCTGCCTGCCCTGCTGGTGTGGGAATCAGCTGCAGAGATTGCCTTTGGTCCTGTGGCCACAGAGAGAGCTCTGCAGCTGCAGAAGTACTTCTAGCAAAGAGCTCCTTCCTACCAGGATCCCTTCAGAAGGCTGGCAGCCAGCTGGCACCTCCTTCCCAAGCTGCATTCATTTTGAATCTCCTCGTGGAGAGCTTCTTTGCAGGCCACTTTGCTTTGTCCTTTGAATTTTTAACCTCTGGTGATAGACACCAAGCCTGTGTTGGTGCAGTGCCTGGAGCAGGTGCTGAGCATCTCTCCTTTTTTTTCTTTTCCTCTCTTAGACTGCAAAAAGCAAAAGTGGTTGCCAAGAAGCTCATCTTACTTCTTTCCTGTGTCCATATTCCTCTGCCCTGCTTTAATTAGTGGTGGTTGTTACACCTCTTCTTGTGTACATATATATACAAGCACATCTCTCTGCACAGCCTCCCTGCTGGAGATGAAGCTTGCCTGAGGACACAGCCTCCACAGCAGGGAGAAAAACAACCTGAGTTGTGTTTTGAAGCAGAGGAGTGGTTTATGCTGTATAATGTCTTGCAAGAAAGAAACCAGAGTTAGAGCTGAAGGAAAATTTTATCTTAAAAAAAAAAAGGAAAGAAAAAAAATAATAAAAGGAAACAAAAGAGGAGAGGAAGGAAATAAAAATATAAGAGAATTTGAGCAAGTTAGCAAAATAAGGACTGTAGGAACTGTTTTAACATATTTTGTTTCTGTAAGACTGTGCTTTGAAGCCAGTGCAGTTAAGGTGGCAACAGCAGCACCACAGCAGGCACAGCAAAAGCCACCCCCAGCTGAGTGGGGACATAGTTTGCTAGCAGAGATTCTTAGTGCTCAAAGTGCGTGGGGCTGCCTCTGCTAGGAGCACAGGGTCAGATCCAGCATGCTGCTGAGGACACTGCTCTGCAAATCTGCTGCTTTCCTAGGGTTATTGGTGTGGCTGCTCACCATTCATCAAGTTAAAGAAGCCTGGGGGGAAAGGAGCCTCAATACAGATGTTTAGGTCTGTGTAGGAGCACCCCAGGATTTCCCTGGGGATTGTGGCTGGAGAGCAGCCCTGAAGAACAGGACCTGGGGGTCTGGGCTGGTGCAAAGCTGAAGATGAGGCTGCAGTGTGAGTGCAGCCCAGACAGCAACTGTGTGCTGGGCTGCAGCAAGAGCAGCTGTGGGCAGCAGGGCAAGGGAGGGGATTGTGCCCCTTGGCTCTGCTCTCCTCACACCCCACCTGCAGCACTGTCTGCAGCTCTGCAGCCCCCAGCACAAGCAGCACATGCAAGGGTTGGAGCCAGTGCAGAGGAGGCCACCAAGATGCAGCTGAGAGGGCTGCAGCAGCTCTGCTCTGAGCACAGGCACAGAGAGTTGGGGCTCTGCAGCCTGCAGAGGAGAAGGCTGCCAGGAGACCTTGGAGTGGCCTTGCAGGGTCTGAAGGGGGCTGCAGGAGGGCTGGGAATGACAGGAGGAGGAGAAATGGTTTTGAAGTGTGAGAGGGGAGATTGGAACTGGATGTTAGGAGGAAGTTGTTCGCAGTGAGGGTGGTGAGAAACTGGCACAGGTTGCTTCTGTGCTCCACAACCTCCCTGGAGGTGTTCAGGACCAGGCTGGATGAGTCCTTGAGTGACCTGTTCTAGTGGGAGGTGTCCCTGCCTGTGGCACAGGGAGTTTGGAACTGGCTGAGCTTTGAGCTCCCTTCCAACCTAACCTATTCTGTGATTCTATGATTGTCCTTCACCCTGGGAGCAGGTAAGGTGCAGAGCCACCTGCTCCACCAGTAACACCAACTAGGAAGCATGAGAAACAGACTAGAACAGCATTCAGAAAGAGAGAAAGGAAAGATGAAAACCAGGAATAGTTTCCCAGGACCAAATCTAATTTATAGCAGTTCTTGGAAGCCAGGCTGCATTTTGTACCCAGCGAGTGAGGGCTTCTTACTCTCAGCTCTTTCCATGCTTCTGGATCATCATCAGACCTAGGGAATGGGAATATCATCTCCTGTACCTTACACAATGGAGCTAAAATCTCTGCTTGCATTTGTCCTCTCTGTCTTCTCCTTTGTGTGACTGCTGCCATATGATCAAATTAAAGGCAAAAGCAAGGCAGGCCCTTGGGTACTCTTCCCTTGAAGCAGGAAGCAAGAGTCTTGGTCACTCTTACAGGAAATCCCACAAACCTCTAAGTGCCAATCTCAGGTTGCTAATTGCCATTGGACATCTGCTGTGGTACCCAAAGAGCCCCCTGCCTCCTGCCCCCTGCTGGGGCACAGCAAAGCCGAGCTGCTTCGGGCAGAAAGGTTCCCAGCACAGCTTTGTGAGGATTTCTTCCTTAGCTCCAGCCTCACCCTGCTGTGCCTCAGCTCCAAACCATTGCCCCTTGGGCTGTCTCTAGGCCCCCTGATGCAAAGTCCCTCTGCAGCCTTCCTGCAGGCTCCCTCCAGCTCTTGGCAGGCAGCTGTGGGACTGGACTCACTGTAGGCAGAGAGGTTTGTACATGAAGGAGGAGAAAGCAGGTGAGAGACCCTGAAAGTGCAGTGCCAAAGAACACAGGAGGCTTGAACACAGACGAGTGGAAGAGCTCCCTTTTTGCTACCTTCTGCAAAGCCTTGTGAAACAGCAATAAAAAGAGGATGCAAATAGTGGAGTCATTTCAGCAGCAGCTGGGGAACAGGACACGCAGCAGCAGGAGCCAGTTTTGCTTTACCTGGCTTGGGCCAGACTGTTCACAGATTCTTAGCAGCTGCCACAGCAAATAGCACTGCTGTGACAATGACCCTCCCAGCTCTGCAAGCCTCCCTACACCTCTCAGCTTCAAAAGAGAAGGATCCAGGCAGTGTCTCCAGGAAGCACCCTGTGTGTAGGTCAGGACTGCCACCCACGTGTGACACTGCAGAGGTCTGCTGGGATCATGCCGCTGGGTGACCTGAGTGCGTGCACTATGCCGTGCTGCTGAGGGCAGCAGCAGTAAGTAGGACTCCCTTGGTTCATGCAGGAGAGGCATCAGCAGCTCCTCCAGCCAGCTGCTCTGCCTCTCTGTGTGCTACAAATCACATTTGCTTTGGTAGGCTTTAGCTCTCTGCCATAGAATTCTGTCTGGTTCTGAAGAATGACTTCTTTCTTCTCTCCCCTGAGCTCCTTCCCTACAGTTAAGCCTAGCTAGAGATGCATTACCTCTGTCCTCCTCACTTTTCACACTCCTTAAACATCCTCAGGCAGCCACACCAGCTGCTTGCACAGATAACCACGGCCAGGAGTGACCTGGGTGCTTTACGGCTCTGCAGTTGCAAGATATCAAAGTGCTTTCTTGGAGAGCAGGGCAGTTTCCCTCCTGCTCTGAGCACACGAAATCAGTGAACCCAACCAGGTAGAGAAGGTTCATTCTGGCAGGAAGCCTCCTGTGTGAGCCAGCAGACTGCCTGCAGCAGTGCCTGCACATCTGCTCTTCTTCTGGCCAGTGCTTGAGAGCCACAAAGCTTTCTGCCTTTGCTGCTGACTTCAGCTCTCAACCCATCTCTTCCTAAAAACATGGGAGCATTGTATCATGGGGTTACTGGTGTGAGATAAGCTGGGCCTAAGTTTAACCAGGATGCTGAGGGATGAGATGATCTTCATCTGGCTGTATGAGACAGAAGCACAGGTTGAAAAGACCTCCAGGACCACAGAGTCCAACCTCTCACCTAAGCCTTCTCATTAACTAACTCATGGCACTGAGTGCCTCATGCAGCCTCCTCTGAAACACCTCCAGGGATGGGGACTCCACCACCTCCCTGGGCAGCCCATTCCAATGCCAATCACTCTCTCTGCCAGCAACTTCCTCCTCACATCCAGCCTCAACCTGCCCTGACACAGCTTCAGCCTCTCTCCCCTCCTTCTGGCCCTGCCTGCCTGGCAGCAGAGCCCAAGCCCAGCTGGCCACAACCTCCCTTCAGGGAGCTGCAGAGAGCAATGAGCTCTGCCCTCAGCCTCCTCTTCTGCAGGCTGCACACCCCCAGCTCCCTCAGCCTCTCCTCTTGGGGCTGTGCTCCAGGCCCCTCCCCAGCCTTGCTGCCCTTCTCTCAACACCTTCCAGCACCTCAACATCTCTCTGCAATGGAGGCAACCAGAACTGGACACAGCACTCAAGGTGTGTGCTGAGCAGTGCTGAGCACAGGGGCACAGTAACCTCCCTGCTCCTGCTGCCCACACTGCTCCTGAGCCAGACATCAAGAAAAAGCTGAGGCAGCACTGTGCTGGAGTTAACTTTCCTTGCAAAGAGCAGCAAGCTCACTGGAGCTGCTCTCATAACAGTAGGAGTGACCTGAGAAAGAGACAGAAATTGCAATTTGTGTGGCTTGAGAAATCATATGAAATGGAGGTTTTCTTTGGATGGGACCAAGTTTGAAGAGCTAAGGTATTACTTGGACAAATTCTCCCTGATTTCCCATTTGTTTAATGTGAGAGAGGCAGAACTTTGGAGAGGACAGTGACAGGAGTCCTTTGATCTGTGCCTTCCCCCTGGCATGCAAAGGCAGGGAAGCAGCTGAAATGAAGGGCAAGCTGCCATCTGCCCTTGCTCATCTGTCCCCCAAGGCCCATGTGTGTGAGCTGCCTCCTGCTTCGGCAGAGAGCTGAGGCAGTGCCTGCAGCGTGCTGGAGTACCAAAGATGCCTTGGTGGGGACTGCTGCACCACTTGGTGCTGAAGCTTTGCAGCAGCTCTGCTCCTAAGGGACTGCAGTGCTCTGCAGACTAAAAGACCTCCATTTACTGGTGAGAGTGAGGGGGAAAGCTGAGCAATTGGAGCAAACCCAGTCAGAAAGCTGAGCAATTTGAGTAAAGCCAATGCTGCATGCAGGAGATGTGAAGAAAGCCTCCCCTCTGCTCAGGAAGGAAAACAGATAACTTCATTCCAGGGTTTCTATTTGTAACCCACCATATTTCTTCAGCTGAAGAGGACAAACAGTGACTTTAAATAGGTCTCCTTGTTTCCTCTTCTCCATATCACTGCCCAAAGTGCTCCCCACCCTATCCTTGTTTGAGTGATGTCCTTTTTCATTCTTATTTACCAAGGTTAGGTCATCCCAAGCCACTCCAGGTCAGCAAGCCAAGCTGGCCACAGCAAACCTCACCTGCCATAGCCTGGAGGCACAGAGCAGGAACTGCATCACCATCTACAAAGACACTGAAGGCAGTGGATACCCAGAAAGTGGTTCTTTGCTTGCCCTTGGTTCACACATCCTCTGGTTACTCTTTAGGAGAGGCATCTCTGCACTGCTTTCAGTTGTACTCACTTCAGGCAGCAGAATCTCTACATTAAAGCTGACTCTTTTCCTTCCAAGGCTGCAAGTGGCAGCCAAAGACCACCCCAAAGCTCTCACAAGGTTGCTTCTTCACAGCATGAACCAAGTTCAGGTCTCAGGCATCTAAGCTTAGCTTCTGCAGGTGGTGGTTCCAGCAGCACTTCCCTGTGCACGTGTGGGTCAGGATGAAGTGGGAGGATCAGGGCTGTCTGGATCCAAGCACAGGATTCAGGGCAATGTCTCACAAGCACAGGGCTTATCCTGGAATAAAAGCTGCTCCTGTGACTAAATCTGAGCAGAGCCTGCTTGTGTAAGGCTGCCCACGAGCACTGCACTTAACTTTGTCAGCAGAACTGAGCCCCAAACCTGACATGGTGAGAGGCAGTGCAGTGATCCCCAGAGCCCAGGCTCTGCTTGGCTTTCTGGGCTGCACACTGCTGCCTCATGCTGAGCTTCTCCTCCACCAGCACCCCCAAGTCCCTCTCCTCAGGGCTGCTCTGCCCAGCCTGGATTGGTGCTTGGCATTGCCTCGACCCAGCTGCAGGACCTTGCACTTGAGCTTCCTGAGGCTGGCTTGTGCCCAGCTCTGCAGCCTGTGCAGGTGCCTTGGTGCTCAGTTTCACCTGGAGCTCTGCTGCACTGGAGCAAGTGGGGATTTGGGCAGGACTCATCCTTTGTGCTCTCTGAGCCTGCCCATGAAGGCGCTGGCTGTGACAGGGCATTCCCAGCACAGCCCTGGGCAGGACACATCCTGCAGAGAGGCTTCTCTTGTAAACAAGGTCCAGCAGTCTTGGAGGGAATTTCCTGCTGCTGCTCAGATTGTTTTGAGCAGCGTTGACCTTGCTGCAGGTTTCTATTCTAGGAGCAGCCATTCGTCTGTGTCCCATCCAGGGGCTTTGATGACACTGACTGCTGGGGAGGTGGATAAGGAAATCTAGAGACACTGGTTCCAGTTGTGAGGGCTGCTGATAACCAGCCCTGGCTGTGCTCTGGCCACTCTGTCCTGATTTAAGCACTGTTGGGAAGGAAATGGCTTCGGGGGGTGGGGGGAAGGAAGCGAGGGAATGCAGAAAGCAGACCCACACCTTGCCCAGTATAGCACTCAGCTGGGCCAGCCCCTGCTGCCCTCCCTGCACCAGCACTGCCCAGCAGAGCAGGGGGCACACCTCACAGGGCACCCAGATGTGTTTCTGAAGGGCAGGGGCACAGGAGGCATTCTCCTAAGCTCCTGAGGGCCTTGCTGAGCAGCTGAACCCACAGCAGCTGTGGTGTTCCCTGCAGGGTGGCAACGCTCCCCAACAAGGACAAATATTTCCTGTCCTTGGGGCTCTAATGGCTGATCCAGGGATGGTTTTCTCTGGACACAAGGAGGAGGCCTAGGCACAAAAGCCAAACCACAGGGAGCAAAGTAGACATTTATTTAGCCAGCTTCTAGTCCAGCTCAAGACCTCTTGTAAGAATTGCTTTAGTGAACTTAATCTCTGGGAAGCAGGTTTTTTCCTTCAGTCTCTGTGGATGGGTTTGCTTCACAGTCCCCACAGTGGAGTAGTCTCCAGGTGCCAAGTTATTGATATGGCCTCACAGGCTGAAACCTCTCCAGGAACAGTACCTGATCAGAGCATGGCAACTTCAGGTATGGCAGAGACAATGCAAAGGTTAATGTGGCTCACACTGCACGCAGGACACCTCCTCAGCAGGGCTGATCCCTCCAGACAGCCTCCACCTTTCACAGGAAACCTTTCCAGCTCCTCTCTGTTTCACTATGTAATAAAGAACAGACTCTGACTATCTAATAAGGACCAGATGTAGCCTGAAATAGTCTGAAATGGTTAGAAATGGGGAAAAAATCTGCACAGTCTGCATGAGGAGGATCAAACATTGGGTAATTATTCAGTAGAGTTGCTTGGTATTGAAACTCTCAAGTACATGACCTCATTTTCCATACTTCAGATTCCTATACAGAGAATCACAGAATCACAGAGTGGGTTAGGTTGGAAGGGAGCTCAAAGCTCAGCCAGTTCCAGCCCCCCTGTGCCACAGGCTGGGACACCTCCCACTAGAACATGTCACTCAAGGACTCCTCCAGCCTGGCCTTGAACACCTCCAGGGAGGTTGTGGAGCACAGAAGCAGCCAGTGCCCAGTCAGGCACATGCTCTCTTCCCAGTTCCATTCTCAAGCCCTTTCCCTCTCACAACTGTGGCTGCATGACCCTGATCCAAAGAAGAGAACTCTTCTCTTGGTACCTCCTTTTGTATTCTGCCTTCATGCTGTTATTGTTAGTTGGATTGTGCCTCAGCAGCCCAGGGAGAATGAGAATGTTTCACCCCAAAGTCTACCTGAAAGCTCTACCAAGTTGTCAAGTGTGTGCTCAAAGGTAACCCAGCAGGCTGTGTCTCACAGAGCATTGTACCCTACACTTATTATTTCTGCTTTTTTGTTTCACATAGCCAGAGTGGAGAGAGCCTGGAATGGGTTGCCCCTGCAGGGAGGTGTTTGGGGCCAGATCCCTGGAGGTGTTTTTGGCCAGGCTGGCAGAGGCTGTGGGCAGCCTGCTCTAGGGTAGGGTGTCCCTGGGCATGGCAGGGGGGTTGGGACTGGCTGCTCCTTGTGGTGCCTTCCAACCCTGACTGATTCTAGGATTCTATGATCCTGACATCCTCTTCCTTTCCATCAGCAGCCTTGAACAGGTTTCCATCCCAGCAGCCCTGTGCCTGGTGTTTGCAGACAGCTGCTGGCTCCCTGCATCTTGTAGGTGTGCAGAGGAGCAGAGCTGCTCTGCATGGCCAGGGAGGGCATACCCAGGGGCTGCCACCAGCTGCTGCTCAGACTGGTACCAAGCATTTCCCTGCTGCAGACTCCTGCTTGCCTGCTCAAGCCATGCAAGCTGACATCCTGCCTCCATCAGCTGTCTGTCTGCTGTCTGTCTGTCTTTTCTTGGTGCTGAGACCAAAGGCTGTCTGCAGTGTGAAGGGCTGCTTTGTCTCCCTGCTCTGAACAGACCTTAGGCAAATGGAGACAAGCTCCAAGTTTCGGGGTGGGGGGAAGAAGACTAAGAAGAATGATTTTGCCCAGGTTTGTAGCCTTTAAGCCCATAGTTGGATACTTTGAAGTTAGGAGAGAATTTCCCCCCAGCTTTCATGTTCTCTGTGAAGAAATTATTTCAGCTGTGTAGCTAAGAAGTAGCTAATAGGCAGGGAATAATGGAGTGACTACAAAGAGGATGATTCAGGGTCTCACTGAAAGTGACTACATCCCACTTTAAAGCTCAGTGAAGACAAGAATGAATCTAAGAGTCAGGATTTATTCCAGAAGCTGAGGTCAAAAGCCTCATGGATGAGAGCCTCTGGGGTCCTTCATGCCTTGTGGATAGGCACTCACAGCCCTCCCTGTGCCACCACAGACACACACTGGAACAAGACATTCTGGCCTGGCCACTGAGCTGCACTGCAGATTGCAGCATCCCTTTGTTCTTTAACATGTTTCATTAAATTCACAGAACCCTGGAATGGCTCAGGCTGGCAGGGAGCTGAGAGCTGATCCCCTGCAGCCTCCCCACCATGCCCAGGGACACCTCTCAGCTCCACTCAGCTGCTCAAGGCCTCATCCAGCCTGGCCTGCAGCACCCCCAGCAAGGAGGCAGCCACAGCCTCCCTGGGCAGCCTGTGCCACACTCTCAGCACCCTCACACTCCCCAACTTCTTGCTCAGCTCCAGCCTCACCCTGCTGTGCCTCAGCTCCAAACCATTGCCCCTTGGGCTGTCTCTAGCCCCCCTGATGCAAAGTCCCTCTGCAGCCTTCCTGCAGGCTGCCTTCAGCTCTTGGCAGGCACTCTGAGGTCTCCTCAGTCTTCCCTT
>VWZI01002207.1:125387-145071 GCA_013396835.1 Psilopogon haemacephalus
GAAGGTCTTTTCCAACCTGCTTCATTCCATGACTCTGTGACCTTAGGGACAGGTGTCAGTGCTGAGCCTGCAGTGCTGGGTGGGAGCTGGGAGAGCTCTGGCAGTGAGAAGTGTTCCATGGCTTGGGAACTCACAGGGTGTGCAGGCAGGCCTGGGGGACTCCAACCACNGATAGAACACGGGGGGATGGCCTCAAGCTGCATCTGGGTGGGTTTAGACTGGACAGTAGGAAACATTTTTCCCAGCAGGAGTGGCCAGGCTGCCCAGAGAGGTGGTGTAATGAGCTGCCCAGGGAGGTGGCAGAGTCACCACCCCTGGGTGTGCTTACAGCTGGCCTGGATGTGGTGCTTGGGGGTATGGTTTATGGATAATGGTAGGGCTTGGTGATCCTGAGGGGCTTTGCCAGCTGGGATGCTTCTGTGACTCTGTGATTCCGTTTGCCTGCCTCAGATGATGCCTGCCAGGCATCAGCTGAACTGCTGCACTCTTCTGTGGGACTACTAAAGGAGATAATAAGCTGCATGCTTGGCTGTGGTAACCAAGGCAGTGCTAAGAGCACTCTGGAACCTTTGCCACTGCCTCCAGTGCCATGTGCCAGAAATTCTCTCTCTTGTATCCTGCCTGCACAGGAACCAGAGTCTCAAATCCTTGTACCCTTCATGTAGTAACACTTTCATGAGTTGTAAAAACGGAGCAGAACATCTGAGGAGAGAGTAGAATGTGTCTCCAAGCATACTGCACCTCTGGCTGCCCATTTCTAGTCATGGGGAAGGAGTTTGAGCTTTGCCCCGTCTCGAGTTACCTGCAAAGCATCCTCTGCTGCAGCTGGAAGGCAGAGGCAGTGTGTGCCTGACCTGGGCAGTGCTCAGCCTTCCCCTCACCTCCACCTGCCACACAGCTCAAAGCTGAACCCTTTGAAATGCTTTTGCAAATCTATTTACCTCTTACTAGGACGGGGGCTGGAGCAGCTCCCCGGGGCTCTGCCTCTCTGCTCAGCCTTGCAGACAGCCCAGGCACGAAGCTCTGCAGGCAGCCTCCCTGCTGCTCATCTCAGCAAGCAGCTCAAGGGCTCACAGTGGCCTCTTCTCTTAAGATGTCTCATGCATACACTCAGTCAGCAAAGGGCTCTGCAGCAGAGGAGTCCCAGCAGAGAGTGGGCACCCTGGCACCACAGGCTGCTGCAGTCTCCCTGTGGCTTACACTGCCCACCTGCTCCTCCAGCTGCTGCTGGGCAATGCTGGGCTGTGTTCCAGCAGCATGTGGAGCTGAAGAGGAGGCAGCAGTGTGCCCAGGTGGGCAGCAGAGCCAATGGCATCCTGGGCTGGAGCAGCAGCAGTGTGGGCAGCAGGAGCAGGGCAGTGCTTCTGCCCCTGTGCTCAGCACTGCTCAGCACACACCTTGAGTGCTGTGTCCAGTTCTGGTTGCCTCCATTGCAGAGAGATGCTGAGGTGCTGGAAGGTGTTGAGAGAAGGGCAGCAAGGCTGGGGAGGGGCCTGGAGCACAGCCCCAAGAGCAGAGGCTGAGGGAGCTGGGGGTGTGCAGCCTGCAGAAGAGGAGGCTCAGGGCAGAGCTCATTGCTCTCTGCAGCTGTCTGGAGGGAGGTTGTGGCCAGCTGGGCTTGGGCTCTGCTGCCAGGCAGCCAGGGCCAGAAGGAGGGGACAGAGGCTGAAGCTGTGTCAGGGCAGGTTGAGGCTGGATGCGAGGAGGAAGTTCCTGGCAGAGAGAGTGATTGGCATTGGAATGGGCTGCAGGGGAGGTGGTGGAGTCCCCTTCCCTGGAGGTGTTTCAGAGGAGGCTGCATGAGGCACTTGGTGCCATGGCTTAGTTAATGAGAAGGTGATAGGTTGCACTTGATGATCCTGAAGGTCTTTTCCAACCTGCTTCATTCCATGACTCTGTGACCTTAGGGACAGGTGTCAGTGCTGAGCCTGCAGTGCTGGGTGGGAGCTGGGAGAGCTCTGGCAGTGAGAAGTGTTCCATGGCTTGGGAACTCACAGGGTGTGCAGGCAGGCCTGGGGGACTCCAACCACGCACACTCAGCTTGCTTGCCTTAGCATCGTTCACTGCCTGATGTCAGCCCTGTTGGCACAGCAGCACCTCTGTGTGTGTGTGTGTGAAAGAAGGCACAAGTGCTGTGTGAGCCTTGCTTCCTCACAGCAGAGCTTGCTTGGTCTGTGGTGACCATGCAGGTGGCCTGGGAAGTCCTGGAGGGGCTGCTAGGTTGGCTCAGTTCCTCCTAGGGTCCTTGGCCCGAGGACCCCCTGCTCCAGCCTTTCCTAATGCTCTTCTGCTGGTGCTGGCTCTGTTGATGTGGGGAGTTATGGCAGACAACCTGCACTGCTGTGGACATGCTTCTCTTAAACATCTGCACTCATTCCCCCAGCCCCAGGCCAAGGCAGCTGCTAGTCTGCATTAAGCCAAGGCAGGGCAGGTGCTTGGGCTTTCTGTTCCATTTATTTAGTAGCTCATCATGGGGCTTGAGAGCCTGCACTGAGCTTTTGCAAGGGTTTGTCTCTCCGAGATTGCTCTCTGAGCTATGGATGGAAGCTACAGCACAGGAGGTTGCAGCTCAAGACAAGAGGCAACTTCTGTTGCTGTGTGGGTCCCAGAGCAGTGGCACAGGCTGCCCAGAGAGGTTGTGGAGTCTCCTGGTGTGGAGCCTTTGCAGACTCTGTCTGGCTGTGTTGCTGTGTGCCCTGAGCTAGCTTGGATGCTCCTGCTGTGGCAGGGGGCTTGGACTGGATGAGCTCTGGGTCTCTTCCAGCCCCTGACATCCTGTGAGCCTGTGACCTCCTGGAGGCCAGACTGATTCCTCCAGTGAGGCTTATTCACCCCCAGGGGAGTAATAATATCCCATGTCAAGAGTGACACTGGTCTTGTGTTTAGCTGATGGATGGCCCAGCTGGCTTTATTTGGTGTTTCTTTAAGATCCATGGCATCCCTCTCCTGTGCTGAGAGCAGCCAGCATGGCAAGAGGCAGAGCCTGAGAAGCTCTGTGGCTGTGCTGAGCACTGACTCTCACACATTCCAGCTTCTCCTTCTCTTCTCCTGATGCTATTTCCAACATGTGGAAAACTCATTGCTTAATAGCCAATGGCCAATACCTTTCTGCTCTGTGTGCTGCATCCCAAAGTGACCTAAACCTGCTGAAAAAAGAGCCCCAGACTGGATCACTCTGGGAGCCCAGCAGGCAGCTGCAGCAGGGTTTCCAGAGGGCACACTGATGACGTGCAGAGAGGCTGCTTCCAGCTTCCCTCCAGCCTCTGCTCATGGCTGGGCCTCACCAGAGCCCAGTGTATAGCAGGAGGGAGCTGTTGGCTTTCCTGCAGTAACCTGTGCTGCTCTGCTACAGGAGGGATCTGGAGGGGCTGGAAGGTGTCCAGAGAAGGGCTGGATCTGCTCTGCTGTGAGGAGAGACTGAGGGAGTTTGGGCTGTGCAGGCTGGAGAGGAGAAGGCTCCCAGGTGACCTTCTTGTGGCTTTGCAGGATCTGAAGGGGGCTACAGGAAAGCTGGGGAGGGACTCTGTAGGATTCCAGGTTCACAGGGTGCCAGGGGTTGGAAGGGACCCAAAGAGCTCATGGAGTCCCTGCCAGAGCAGGAGCATCCAGTCTAGCTCAGGGCACACAGGGTAAGCTAAATGGACCTGCAAACCAGTTAGAGGTTGGCCCACCAGTGAGTGGCAGAACATGGAAGTGATCTGTCCTAGAGGACTTTGTGTTCCTGACAGGGAGTTGTGGGGCCTCACTGGTTGCACAATGCTGGGCACCAGCAACAGAGCATCTGTTAGCAGAGTGCAGGCTGCATGCAGCTCTGGTAGGGAAGAAATTCACCTCCTCCAGTACTCAGCGTGACCTTGGGAGAGAGGCACTGCATGGCANAGCACACTCAGCTTGCTTGCCTTAGCATCCTTCACTGCCTGATGTCAGCCCTGTTGGCACAGCAGCTGCATGCAGCTCTGGTAGGGAAGAAATTCACTTCCTCCAGTACTCAGCGTGACCTTGGGAGAGAGGCACTGCATGGCAGAGCCACACTGGCAGGGCTGTGCCTTACATCAAGGGGCTAAAATCACAGGACACAACCACCACTGCTACTCCTGCTGGACAAACTGACGTTAGTGCTAGCATTGAAGAAACCTACCTGAGATGCACACCGGAACACTCACCACACCTCCAGTGTCAGGCATCACTGGGAGAAGCTGTGGTGAGGTGAACTCAGCCAGCACAAAGTGTTTTGACAGCCTGCTCATTAAGAAAATAATTACCCAAACCACTAAGTATGCAGGGGAAAGAAAACCTCTGGCGAGGCTGGCAGATGCTGAGCCTGTTCCTTCTCGCTTTCATCCCCTGCTTCCTCTGCGCTGGGAGAAGCTTCTGAACCAGCTCTGTGGGGAGAAGCTTCTGAACCAGCTCTGTGATTGCAGCTCACCCTCCAAGACTCTGCCTTCCCCTGCCAGGAGAGAGCAGAGCTGCAGCCCGAGCACAGCCACACAGCCTGCAGGCAATCGCACCTGACTGCAGGGCTCACATCCCACCCTCAGCTCAGCGCAGAGCCATGCCTCAGCACCCACAGCTCTCATCTGAGGATGCTCAGAGGGCTGCAGCAGCTCTGCTGTGAGCACAGCCTGAAAGAGTTGGGGCTGTGCAGGCTGCAGAAGAGGAGGCTCCCAGGGGACCTTCTGGTGGCCTTCCAGGATCTGAAGGGGGCTACAAAAAAGCTGGGGAGGGACTTTTGAGGCTATCAGGGAGTGACAGGACTGGGGGAATGGAGCAAGGCTGAAGGTGGGGAGGAAGTTGTTGAGCATGAGAGTGGTGAGAGGCTGGAATGGGTTGGCCCTGCAGGGAGGTGTTTGGGGCCAGATCCCTGGAGGTGTTTTTGGCCAGGCTGGCAGAGGCTGTGGGCAGCCTGCTCTAGGGTAGGGTGTCCCTGGGCATGGCAGGGGGGTTGGGACTGGCTGCTCCTTGTGGTGCCTTCCAACCCTGACTGATTCTAGGATTCTATGAGACTTGGTTAATCCTGTCCTGGAGTTGTCCAGAGGATCAGGAATGAATAAAATTCAGTCCAGTGTTAGCTCATAAAACAATGCAATATTAACTTGGAGCTTCTGCTCTTGCACCCACAGCTGCTATCAGTCACCCACACCCACCCTTGGCCTGCTTCGAGCTTGTAACTACACAGCTGTGATGTTTCCCCAGCTCTGCCTCTTCTTGGTCTCTCCTGGCAGCACTCTTCTCAGTCACCAAAGACCACAGCAGCCCTGGCACAAGAAGTCTCTCCCTGGTGCCCATTCTGAGCAGCTTCACATGCTAGTAAGGAGGAGCTGAAACCTCCCACGACTCACAAACAGCAGAAAAGCAAGAGCCAAAGTGGAGGGCAGCAAAAGCTGCCACCAAACCAAGCAAGCAGCCCAGAAGCTGGCATCCAGTGGCAGCCATTGTGCTAAGGGCCTGCCTGAGAGCAGAGGGAGGCTCCTGTCCCTGCCTTGCTGTCCCACACAGCTCCAGGGCTTGGGCTGCTGCTGCACAGAGCTGGTTCTGGTTCTGAGAGGATGAAGTGCCCAAGTGTGAGGTAAAGCAAGGCAAGGACTGATCCTGGGCAGAGGACATGCAAGAGCTCAGGAAGTGCACAGCCTGTCCCTCTGACTGGGATGGCCCCTGGCAGCCCCATGCACATCCTGCTGGTGCTGCTGGGAGCTTATGGCAGTGCACAGGAACTTCCTCACCTCTCTTGCTGCTGGGCTGGCAGGGGGGCAGCAGAGCTGCACTCACAGCTGGGCACTTGCTTGCACTTTAGACACTTGGCACCTGGGCTCTGTTTGAAAGTCTTCACAGATGACACATCTGCAGGAGCTGGAGGAGCCTTCAACATTGGCATCTCCATTGTGGCACAAGTGCAGGGCAGGAGCTGGAGCTGGAGAAGCCTTCAACATTGGCATCTCCATTGTGGCATAAGTGCAGGGCAGGAGCTGGAGCTGGAGGAGCCTTCAACATTGGCATCTCCATTGTGGCACAAATGCAGGGCAGGAGCTGGAGAAGCCTTCAGCATTGGCATCTCCATTCTGGCACAGGTGCAGGGTAGGAGCTGGAGCTGGAGGAGCCTTCAACATTGGCATCTCCATTGTGGCAGGACCATCTCTTGCTCATTCCCTAAGGACTCAGCAGGTGTCCTGTCCCAAGTGTGTTCCCTTTCTCTCTGAGTTTGTTCCCTGTTGGAATAACAACCATTGTCAGGTAGTCAACGTGAACTCAAACTGAACCTAACAAAACCTTCTTTTAGGGCTCAAAATAGTTAATTTGTGGGAGGTTTTTTCCCCTTTAATTTCCATGCATCTCTGGCTGGCTGATGTCTTTCTGCAGCAGGAGTTCCAAATTTACTTCTGTGTAGACCTTTCCTGGCCCATCCAAAGCAGGTGATGGAGGGAAGTGTATGGGCAGTGTCCACGTGGCTGTCACCAGCACTTCCAGACTGGAGAATGAGATGATTGGAGAAGGTTTCTGTGCAGAGAGCGTGCATGGAGCTGCTCCCTTCGAGTTGTGCCCCTGAGCTTTGCAGTTCAACCTGACCAAGGGTTACTCTGACATCTTTATGGCCTGCTTGAATTGACTGGAGCCAAATCTGCTCTCTGCCGAGTGATTCATTTATCCTCCCAACCTCGCTATTCTTGTCGGATTCAATCAGGAAGCTCGCATTAGGCTTCCTTTCCTGGAATTCCAGCGGGAGATGATTGCCCTTTGTTTAGACTGCATCACTTCTCCAGCCGATAAGAGCAGGCTGCCTCCCACTGCAGGCACAGAGACTCAGCAGTTTAGCTCCCTCCTGGAGCACTCCGTGTTGCCAGTAAACAGCTCTGCACACTTCGGGGGAGTTACTGACAAGGAGGGCATTTGGCTAAGCCGCAGGCACGGAATGGCCTTCCCGTGACAGGTCTACAGGTAAGGGTTTGTCCTTGGCAGCAGGAGGCATGTTAGAGCTCTGCAGCCTGCAGCCCTCATCCCAGCCACACATCCTGGCTGTAGTCTTCAGGACACAAGAGAAGGACCCAGCTGGCAGGCAAAGGACATTGCAAGACAGGGGACTAAGAGAATCAAAACCTGGATTAAGTCTGACATCTGTGTTCAGCGCTGCTGTCTCCAGCAGCAAGAGGGCACAGAGCTGCTGGAGGGAGGCCAGAGGAGGCCACAAAGATGCTGGCAGGGCTGGAGCAGCTCTGCTGTGAGCACAGGCTGAGGGAGCTGGGGGGGGTGCAGCCTGCAGAGGAGAAGGCTCCAGGGGCACCTGAGAGCTGCCTGCCAAGAGCTGAAGGCAGCCTGTAGGAAGGCTGCAGAGGGACTTTGCATCAGGGGGGCTAGAGACAGCCCAAGGGGCAATGGTTTGGAGCTGAGGCACAGCAGGCTGAGGCTGGAGCTGAGCAAGAAGTTGTTGAGTGTGAGGGTGCTGAGAGTGTGGCACAGGCTGCCCAGGGAGGCTGTGGCTGCCTCCTTGCTGGGGGTGGATGAGGCCTTGAGCAGCTGAGTGGAGCTGAGAGGTGTCCCTGGGCATGGTGGGGAGGCTGCAGGGGATCAGCTCTCAGCTCCCTGCCAGCCTGAGCCATTCCAGGAGTCTGTGATCTTAAACTCTGAAGCAATTTGCCAGATTTTAAGCTTTGAAGATGTTTGTCACTAGAAATCTTCAAGTCCAGGTGAGTCCCTAAGGGAGGCATAACGTGCCAGAGATGAAACTTGGAGCAGGAATCCTGAGCAAGAGTTGTAGTTTAGGTTGTTGCAGTGGTCCTTAAAGCCCCTGAGCTTAGTGTGACATACAAATCCATGGCTTGCATCTGGGGCTGTTTGCTGAGACCCCAGCATGCTGCATGGCACAGCTCTGTGAACACCAACACACTGCTGCCTGCAGCCCCTAGTCTGGGATGCTTTACTCTGCTGTGCCCTGGGCTCCTGGCCACAGGCAGCACATCTGCCCAGGCCTGCAGTGCCTTTTACTTCTCAGATACTTGCCACTAATCCTGAGGTGCCTTCTGGTGGAGTTGACTTTCAGTTGGTTTGGTTTTTGGTGGTTTGTTTTTTTTTTTTTCCCTTAGGGCAAATTCTGGCTTTGCAAACAAACAAAAAAAATAATCTTTGTTCCTTAGCTTAACACCTGAATTTCTTCTGCTACCTGCACCAGAAGCAGGCAGCACTCCAGGTATGCTTCTAACATAGTCCAACTGGATACCAAATCCTTGTTTCCCGGGGTCCCCCTGAGTGCCTGCAGCCAATTTGCCTTTCAGTGTCATTTCCAAACCATCTGAATTACAGAGGAGCACAGTGTGACAGGTAACCCCTCCCCATAGGGTGATGGCATCTCCATACACTGATGTCATACAGACAGAAAAGAAATACTTGTGTCTGTTCTAGGCAGCTTTATTTTATCACAGAAATTAAATCTATGTCTTTTGTAAGCAGTTTTGTTTTATCACAGAAATCTTTCTGTCTTTCCTAGGCAGTTTTATTTTATCACAGAAAAGAAAACTTTATGTCTTTTGTAGGCAGTTTTATAGAATAGAATAGAATAGAATAGAATAGAATAGAATAGAATAGAATAGAATAGAATGAGCCAGGTTGGAAGAGACCTCCAAGCTCATCCAGTCCAACCTAGCACTCAGCCCTCACCCATCAACCAGAGCATGGCACTACTGGCTCCATCCAGCCCTTTCTTGTTATTTTATCACAGAAAATAAATGTTTCTGTCTTTTCTAGGCAGTTTTATTTTATCACAGAAATCTTCCTAGGAAGTTTTTTTTCATCTCTTGGAAAAGCTGAAGGGAAATTAAAACCAATCTCTTTCCCCTGCCCCAAATCTATCAATGCCAAGTTCCTTTGCATCCTATTAGCCAACATCACAGAATCACAGAATTGTCAGGGCTGGAAGGGACCTCAAGGGTCATCATTAGATAAACCCATTCTAAGCAAGGGAACTTCCCAATGACATCTAGCCCTGCCCCTGAGCCAGCTGAGATGCCCCTGGCAGCACTGGTTCTAGGCACAGACAGTTCTTACCTTTTCATGGAACCACAGAATCAGTCAGGGCTGGAAGAGACCTCAAGGATCATCCAGTTCCAACCCCCCTGCCATGGGCAGGAACACCTCACACTAGATCAGGTTCCTCACAGCCTCATCCAACCTGGCCTTAAAAACCTCCAGGGATGAGGCTTCCACCACCTCCCTGTCATCATAAATGTAAACAATAAATATCACAAATATCACCATAAATAAGTCATGTAAAGGCCTTAATTTAAGTGTTTGGTTGTGCAGGGCAAATATTCTAATTAGCTTGGAGGGGACCCAAGCTAAAAGGGTTCACAAAATAACTTTGTGTCTAACCCTAATTATTGCAAACAAAGATCAAAAGAGGAGCTTATCAAAAGTGGAGACAGTTTATTTCCCCCTTGGAACAAAGGACAAAGGACACAGTGTCTTGTCCTTCCCTTTGAGGTTTCTCTCTCTGCTCCTTCCCACTGCCCTTCTCTGGCAGCCGCTCTGTGGCCTCCAGCACCAGCACCAACCCTGGGGCACACAGCAGCTCTGTCCTATTTCTGGAACAGGAACAGTGCAAATAGCATCACATTGTTAATGGAGGTAAAAGTGATCAAAAATACCCTCTGGAGCTTCCCTTTCTAGCTCACACAGTGACAATGCCCTGGAAGGGCTCCAGAACAAACTCTGACTGCAGGCACAGGTTTGCACAGGAACTGCAGAGCTGTGCTGCAGCTCCAGCTTGGGAAGGAAGGAATGCTTGGATTGCCAACTGCTGCTCTGCAGAAGGCTTGGAACTGCTGCTCTGGCAACACACAGCAACTCACCAGCCTCTGCATGCACACAGCTGCTTCTGCAGGAGGCAGGGAGCACATCTGGGTCCCTTGCAGTACCTCAAGCACAGTCCCTGGCAGGCTGCTACAGAGGAACCTCCCCAGCTTTTCTGTAGCCCCCTTCAGATCCTGGAAGGCCACAAAAAGGTCCCCTGGGAGCCTCCTCTTCTGCAGCCTGCACAGCCCCAACTCTTTCAGGCTGTGCTCACAGCAGAGCTGCTGCAGCCCTCTGAGCATCCTCGGGGCCCTTCTCTGCACACCTCCAGCATCTCCACATCCCTCTTGTCCCAGGGGCTCATAGAATGGTTTAGGTTGGAAGGGACCTCAAAGCTCATCCAGTTCCAGCCCCCCACTGTAGGCAGGGACACCTCCCACTAGAGCAGGTGGCTCAAGGGTGAAGAGCAGTGCAGCAGGGAGCAGGCAGCACTTCTCAGCCCCACTCACCATCCACTGCCTAAGTGAGGAATGGAGACCCTTGCAGTTCTGTTACTGCTCCTGAGCCCTGCCAGGCTGTGCACTCGTTGGTGAGGTCCAACCAGCCCCTTCCTTCTGCCTGCCCCTCTGCCTTTGCTATTGCTGGCTCTCAGTCAAGCCAGGATCACATTTATCTGGGTAATATACACCTAATAAATCTTCTCTGCATGGCTGGCTCCTGCTGGCAAGACAGCTGGCTTCCCCCTCCACTTCTCTCCTCTTTCCTCAGACATCATTAGGGCTGTTGACACTCCAGCAAGTTACTTAAGGTGCCCTTAAGTGTCTGCATGTGCACATCCCCCAGCCAGAGGCAGGGTGAGCGCTGCTGAGGCTTTGCTTACAGCAAGGACCAGCCTGGGCAGCAGCAAGGAAACAGCAGTCAGGCTGGCAGCCTGCGAGGGGATTTGGCTCTGGCACAGCATCAGCAGGAGGCTCTCACACAGCACTCAGCAGCAGCAGTCACCTATTGCCCTCCCTGCTTCATCTGGGGCTGAGAAAGGGAACAGGCAGACCAAGAAGTTAGAACAGAGACTGCAGATACACAGTGTGAGCCTCAGCCCAGCCTGTTGGCCAGACCAGGTCCAAGAACCACAGAGTCACAGAATGTCAGGGGCTGGAAGGGATCTCCAAACCTCAGCCAGTCCAACCCCCCTGCCACAGCAGCATCTCCTAGAGCAGATCACACAGGAACACATCCAGGCAGGGTTTGAATCTCTCCAGAGAGGGAGACTCCACAGCCACCCTGGGCAGCCTGTGCCAGGTTTCTGTCACCTTCACAGGGAAAAAAAATTCCTCCTCATGTTCACATGGAACTTCCTCTGCCTCAGCTCCCACCCAGTGCCCCTTGTGCTGTCCCTGGGCATCACCCAGCAGAGCCTGGCCCCAGCCTCCTGCCACTCACCTGCACACATTGAGAACCATTGCTGAGGTCACCTCTCAGGCTCCTCTGCCCCCAGCAGCACAGCCCCAGCTCCCTCAGGCTCTGCTCCTAACAGAGCTCTTCCATTCCCTTCAGCAGCTTTGTGGCTCTGTGCTGGACTCTCTCCAGCAGTTCTGTGTCCCTCTTGAACTGGAGGGCCCAGAACTGGACACAGTGCTCCAGATGTGGCCTCATCAGGGCAGAGCAGAGGGGCAGGAGAACCTCTCTGGACCTACTCACCACAGCCCTTCTAACCCAGCCCAGAATGGGATTGTCCCTCCTTGGCACTAGAGCACATTGCTGGCTCATGAGCACCTCCCATCCACCAGCACCCCCAGATCCTTTCCCCCTTCGGTGCTCTCCAGCAGGTCAGGATTATCAATGCTGATAGCCAAGAAGGATTATCAGTGTGCCCTGGGGTACAGCAGGGCTTGGTTTGCTGGCTGGGCTGGTTAACACCCTGGCTGAGGAGCTTCACCTTGCCCTGACAGCTGCAGTTTGGTGCGAGCACCTCCCCCATGGAGGCTGAGGTGAGATCAGCCATGCAGGGCCATGGCTGCAGTGCTCTATGCAGCCTTGGCTTTCCCATGGCTTCCTGAGCCCTGCAGATCCTCAGGGCTGAGGCAGCAGCAACCTTTCCCATAACGGGTGGGCTGGCCCAGGTGCTGGCCTGTGCCCATTTCCTCCAGAGGAAATCACTTTAATGCCTTCTAGAGTTCATTTAGCTGAGAAGCCCTTGGATCACACAAGGTGCAAATGAAAACAGAACTTCCTTCTTGAAAGGACATTTTTTCATTGTTCTTTTTTTTTTTAACTTAGCAGAATAATAACAATAATGATGATGATGATGATGATGATATAACGCTCCAGGCAAACCCCAAAGGCTTGAATTGCTTCCCCTGTGCTCCTTTTCAGCCCAGCTGTGCAGTGCCAGGCTGCCATGGTGTGTCCCAGGGTTGCCATGCTGAGGGAGGTCTGGCAGCTCCAGGCTCTCACAGCATGATAGAAGCACAACCAGGCTGGTGGAGGGCCTGGGGCACCACCTGAGGGAGCTGTGAGGGAGCTGCTGAAGGAGCTGGGCTTGTCAGCCTGCAGAAGACAAGGCTGGGGGCACAGCTCACTGCTCTCTACTACCATCTGAAGGGAGGAGGTTGGAGCGAGGAGGGGACAGCCTCTGCTCCTTGGTGGCAAGCAACAGGACTAGAGGAGATGATCTCAGGCTGCACCAGGGGAGGCTCAGGCTGGACACGAGGAAGTCATTCTTCACAGAGAGGGTTATCAGCATCAGAATGGACTGCCCTGGGCACTGGTGGTGTCACCATTCCTGGAGGTGGTCAAGTGGAGTGTGAACCTGGTGCCTGGGGACGTGGCTTAGTGATGACCCTCCCATACTGGGTCAAAGGCTGGGCTGGATGATCCTAAAGGTCTCTTTCAACCAGATATTTTCTGTGATTCTGTGAATCAGCCAGGTTGGAAGAGACCTCCAGGACCATCCAGCCCAACCTATGGTAACAACACAGCTGCTTCAGAAACCAACCTCAGAATTGCTGTTTTGACATGTTGCAGACAGCAGTCCTCCAGTTTTCATCTCCTCCAGTGGGCAAGCTGCATCTTACACCTTGTTTTAGTGAAGGTGCTGGTGTCTGTCTGTGATAGCTGACCTTCCATCATCACCTGCCTGGAGCTGCTGCCTGAACACAGACTGCAGTCACAAACTCCCACACTGAAATTCCTTGCAGACTGTTGGCTTTGAAGGTGGAAACTGAACTCTGTTTGCTTTAGAACAAAGAGGGAAGAGCTGGCTGGCTTAGCAATGGTATAGCTGCTGCCACGGGAACGTGAGGGGGAAATAACAGCACCAGTCTGAAAAAAACATCTCTTCATTGAGAAGGGCTGGTAATGACAGGAGCAGGAGGAATGGGTTTGAACTGGCAGAGGGGAGACTGAAACCGGATGCTAGGAGGAAGCTGTTTGCAGTGAGGGTGGTGAGACACTGGCACAGGTTGCCCAGGGAGGTTGTGGAGCACAGAAGCACCCAATGTGATCTGCACATACCTTAGGGCTCACTGACCACTGCCATCATCACTACCAGAGGTCCAGCCCTGGTAATGCCAGGTTCAGATTCCTTGTTGTGAAGTGGTCACAGGATCACTGATGTAAGGAGTTGGAAGGGACCCAAAGAGCTCACCCAGTCCAAGCCCCCTGCCACAGCAGCACCATCCAAGCTAGCTCAGGGCACACAGCAACACATCCACACAGAGTCTGCAAAGGCTCCACACAAGGAGACTCCACAACCTCTCTGGGCAGCCTGGGCCACTGCTCTGGGACCCACCCAGGCAAGAAGTTGCCTCTTGTCTTGAGCTGCAACCTCCTGTGCTGCAACTTCCATCCATTGCTGCTTGGCCTATGGCAGGGAGCAGTGAGCAGAGCCTGTCCCCCCCCTCCTCACCCCCAGCCCTCACACATTGACAAACATTGATCCAATCCCCTCTCAGGCTTCTCTTCTGCAGCCTAAGCAGCCCCAGGTCCCTCAGCCTCTCCTCCCGAGCCACTGCTGCAGTCCCCTCAGCATCCTCACAGCCCTTCCCTGGACCCTCTCCAGCAGGTCCCTGTCCCTCTGCAACTGGGGAGCCCCAAACTGAAGGCAGTGCTCAAGATGAGGTCTGAGCAGGGCAGAGCAGAGGCAAAGGAGAACCTCCCTGGATCTGCTGGACACACTCTGCCTAATGCCCCCCCAGGACCCCACTGCCCCTCCTGGCCCCCAGGGCACATTGCTGTGCCATGGACAACTTGTGATTGATTCTGGCTGCTGTCTTAACCAGTACAGGAAGAGTTAGTCTGTTTTTTTTCAGTGAAAGGAAGAAGGACTTCTGTGTGCCACAAGCTGTAGATTTACTTCAGGTCATCTGTGAGCCTTCATCACAGGCTAGAAATTGTAGCTACCCTCTCTGGGACTTCTAAATAAGGTTTAGTTTGCTCACCTCTGCTTTCCCTACCTTCTTGAAAGTCAAAGTAGCTTCTCCCAAAGGTAAATTGGTTATTGGGAGGTTTTTTCTAATGTAGAAATACAGCTTATAATGGAAAGGCAGGAGCACTGGCAGCAGAAAGATCTGCAGCCTTCCAAATCTGCATCCTCACCTTAAGGGTGATATGGAAATGACTCCCTGCAGCTCCAGGGGCTTGTGTAAGGCAGTGGGATTCCAGGGGAGCCAAGCAGCTTAGCCCTGTGTTTGAAATGGCCTGGCAGTGGTTGCGTTCTGCCCTCCTCCTGTTTCAGCTCATCTGCCTTCACGTTTGATTGGATTGTATCTTGCTCAAACTGCAGAAGCCATTTCTGTTCCTCCTCCTGTTGTGCACCCATCCAGCAGAGCCTTTCTCAGGTACAGCATCAGCCTGGTGATTGCATCTGCAGCCTGAGCTGTTGAACTCCTGGCACTGAGGGCATTCAAAAGCAGGCAAAACCATGGAGCTCACCGAGCTGCTCGTCCACAGTAGTTGTGTGCCCGACAAAGAACAAGGCAAGCTTGGCTTTCTTCCTTGCTTACTTTAAAAAACAAAAAGGACTAAAGCCCCTAAGTGTTGCCTGGGGTCAGATCAGGAGCCAGTCTCCTGCCCACCACAATCTGGGAACATTTCTACCGCTTTCTGTTTCTAAGGGAAGAGCTCTGGAGAGGAGAGCCCCTCGGCTCCAAGCACCTCTGACCCTGCAGGATCCTGACCTCCCTACCTCTCTTCTTTAAAAGCACCTTTGGAAAGTGCTTCCCTCCAGTTGGTGCTTCTGTGGGAGGTGCAACCACAGCTTCCCTTCTCTGGGGGCTTATCTCTGAGAAGCCGCAGTGCAGACGCCCTGCCGGGAGGTCTGAGCAGTGACAGACTCCTTCAAACAATTGCTCTTCAGTGAACCCAAGGGCTAGAAACTGCAAACGTCCTTCTTGTGCTGACAGTGGCTGCAATCCGAAGGGCCTTTGGACTGGGCAGTGCTGCACACAGCCACTCAGGGAGGCCAGCCTAGGGATGGGGGCTGGGGAGCTCGCCCTGGAGCTGCTCCCTAATCCATCTTGCTGTGGCTGGAAGGACATCGGTGCTGGCTGCAGAGTGGCCATGGTGTGCCCAAGCCTGTGCTTGTCCCTGCAGCTCACTGCAGTGGCCATGGTGTGCCCAAGCCTGTGCTTGTCCTGCAGCTCACTGCAGTGGCCATGGTGTGCCCAAGCCTGTGCTTGTCCCGCAGCTCACTGCAGTGGCCATGGTGTGCGCAAGCCTGTGCTTGTCCTGCAGCTCACTGCAGAATGGCCATGGTGTGCCCAAGCCTGTGCTTGTCCCTGCAGCTCACTGCAGTGGCCATGGTGTGCCCAAGCCTGTGCTTGTCCTGCAGCTCACTGCAGTGGCCATGGTGTGCCCAAGCCTGTGCTTGTCCTGCAGCTCACTGCAGTGGCCATGGTGTGCCCAAGCCTGTGCTTGTCCTGCAGCTCACTGCAGAATGGCCATGGTGTGCCCAAGCCTGTGCTTGTCCTGCAGCTCACTGCAGAATGGCCATGGTGTGCCCAAGCCTGTGCTTGTCTTGCAGCTCACTGCAGTGGCCATGGTGTGCCCAAGCCTGTGCTTGTCTTGCAGCTCACTGCAGTGGCCATGGTGTGCCCAAGCCTGTGCTTGTCCCAGCAGCTCACTGCAGTGGCCATGGTGTGCCCAAGCCTGTGCTTGTCCTGCAGCTCACTGCAGTGGCCATGGTGTGCCCAAGCCTGTGCTTGTCCCAGCAGCTGGGCTGATGGCTGCAAACTGGGACGTGTCTGTGTGCTGCAGCAGGGGTGCAGTTAACCATTAGGCATTTGGGCCTGGGAGGGGAGAGAGAGGACAATCAAGGCCTTATTATTAGATGCTGTCCTGCCAATCGCTGCCTTGTGCAGCCACAACAGAAGGAGAATTCACCTTTTCAAGTGAGTAATTGTGCCCGTGGGGCAGTCCAGCGTCCAGCTCGCTGATTGCGTTAGGGCTAGGAGTATTCCTGCAGACCATCCTCGGGCAGCTGCCTGCTCTTTGAGTAGCCAGAGAGATAAAGAAATAAAAATATGAAAGGCCAGGGCTCAGCTGATTTCACAAGGCTCTTCCAGGTGGGATGAGTGATGAGGGTGGCTGTAGGCTGCTGACGCCCATGCCCCAGGTGGAATGCTGCTCTGAGCACGTCCCACAGCCAATGCCAGACCTACGCCTGCCTGAGCAGCCCCGTGGAATTCCAAGTTAAAATGCAAGCCGGGGAGACTGCATGTCTTCAGGGTTTGATAACGAGCTGGAATCAAAGCCTTTCCTTTCAGATTACCAGCAAGAATCTGGTCCAGGTCAGTGATTATCCTCCAGCAGCTCCTTCATGATGCTCCCAGCAGCCAACCTGCTCCATCACAGCCACGGACTGCTGGGGGGATCCACAAAGGCTGCTTGAGGATGGAGCTTGCTCCTTCACCGTGGGGGCTGATGAGCTCTGCAAGCAGACCAGGAGAGCTGAGCCATGGCTCAGTCTTCTGTCAGTTAGCATCATTTGCTGTTCTGCAGAGTGGTGAAGCTTGGTTTGACTGCTGAGAGCCTTCCACATCTGGGCCACATCTGTCGAGCGTTCACCAGCTCTTGTCACTCAGCTGCTCTGCAATTCCCAAACAAAGCTCTGTGACTTCAGATCTTGTTTTGCATCTGCCAGACATCCCTCCCACTCCAGACTGTGCTTCGCTTGCTGCACACGTAGCCTGCTCTCCGTTCCCTTTCACCCTGCTGAGTCCTCCAAACCCTTTCCATTTTTTTTCCCTGCAGAGCAGAAGTTTATTCTCTCCCTCTTCAAACGCTTCCTGTGGGTGCTACACAAAAGCTTCCCATAGGGAGAGGCAGGCTGGGTGCAGGAAGCAGCTAGGGCAGCACAGGTTTACAAGAATAAACCCTGCTTTGTGCTGGGAGGCACTGGCTGGACATGCAGTGCTCCTCTGGTGCCAGCCTTATCACCCGGAGGCAAACGCCCTGGGACCAGAAGGCTTTCCTCCATCCTCTGGATGATTTTTCTCCTTCTCTTTGAAGATGTTAGCAGGGAAACATTTTCCCTCTTTCTAGAATTCAGACTGAAAATCTCAACAAGGGTTTTCCATCTCTTGTCAAGACTCTCCTGTGACTTCCCAGTCTAGCTGCACAAAACCAGAGACAAGCTGGGCAGGACACTCAGGCTGGGCTGACCTTGTCTGCTCAGCAGCTGAGCTGAGGCAAATGTCTGTCTGCCCCATGGCAGGGTGAAGATCTCACACTGTACAGGCCTGAGCTACCTTGTAAGCATAGAGCTAAATATGCTGCTGCCTTAAAATCAGCATTAAGAACTGCAGGTAAATGTGGCAGGGCCCAAAAGGGTTGCAGCAGGCTGAGATGTGAATCATAGAATGGTTTAGGTTGGAAGAGACCTCGAAGAAGCAGTAGTTGATGGAGCAGCTAAGAGATGCAAAGTCAAGCTTTAAGACACGGTGCAGTTCCATCCTCTTCTGGGCTATTAAAGTGAATTAATGACTTGGAGCTGCATGGGGCTGTCCAGAACAACGCAGGGGTAGGCAGCTGGCTGGGGCTTGCAGCCTGCAGAGGGGGAGATGTTTGCTCTGCAGCAAATTGCCCTCTCAGGCACCACACAGTATGTGCTCTGGTATCTGACAGACCACAGTGCAGCAACACCGGCAGAGCCCTAGAGTAACACCAGCGAGGGGAAAATGTGGCTTGGAAGAAAGTGACCCAGTTGGCATTTTCTGATGGGGCCCAGGTATTTGCAGCATTTCTCTGTACTCTTTTCCATGCTGATCGTTTGGCAGGCTGCTCAAAAGTAGCTCTTTGGTGCCAACCGAGGCAGCAGCATTTGAGCAACCTCTGCAAAACACACAGGGCAGTGAACGATGCAGGGAGTCATCTGCCTGGCACAGCGACAGAGAGAGGCTCTGCAAGGCAGCTCTGCAAGAGAGCTCTGTGGCTGTGCTGTGCCCTCGGGGAGAGCGCTTGCTGCTTGCCATCCAGGTCCAGACTGAGCCTCTTGCCGTGTGCAGGCGTTTCCAGCGTGTCATAGGAACATAGAATCAGTCAGAGTTAGAAAGGACCACAAGGATCAGCCAGTCCCAACCCCCCTGCCATGCCCAGGGACACCCTACACTAGAGCAGGCTGCCCACAGCCTCTGCCAGCCTGCCAAAAACACCTCCAGGGATCTGGCCCCAAACCCCTCCCTGCAGGGGCAACCCATTCCAGCCTCTCACCACTCTCCTGCTCAACAACTTCCTCCTCACCTCCAGCCTCAATCTCCCCACCTCCAGCTTTGCTCCATTCCCCCCAATCCTGTCACTCCCTCACAGCCTCAAAAGTCCCTCCCCAGCTTTTTTGTAGCCCCCTTCAGATCCTGGAAGGCCACCAGAAGGTCCCCTGGGAGCCTCCTCTTCTGCAGCCTGCACAGCCCCAACTCTTTCAGGCTGTGCTCACAGCAGAGCTGCTGCAGCCCTCTGAGCATCCTCGGGGCCCATCTCTGCACACCTCCAGCATCTCCACATCCCTCTTGTCCCAGGGGCTCCAGCACTGGATGCACTACTCCAGGTGGGCTATCAGCAGAGCACAGCAGAGGGGCAGAATCCCCTCCCTGGCCCTGCTGCCCACACTGCTCCTGCTGCAGCCCAGCCTCTGGTTGCTCTCTGGGCTGCAAGTGCACACTGCTGCTTCACACTGAGCTGCTGTGCTCTGAAGCACTGCCTGGGGATGGAGGCAGCCGTCCCCTGCCACCATCGTACCCAGCCGGGCAGTCCTGCCGGCTGAGGGCTCAGCATCTCTGCCATGCTCAGGGCTGCCCAGGCCTCCCCAGCTGATGATGCCAAGTGGCCACCGCTGTGCCCTCCGTATTAGCACCCCTCGTACGGCTCCTGCAGTTGAGCTTTGCCGACAGCTTCGTCTGAAGCTCACCCCAAAGGCCACCGAGACAGCTGAGAGCCATTAAAAATCAGCGCAGCCAAGGGTGCCGAAGCCGCGAGGTGCTCTGAGCACCGAGACAGCTGAGAGCCATTAAAAATCCGCGCAGCAAAGGGTGCTGAAGCTGCGAGGTGCTCTGAGCACCGAGACAGCTGAGAGCCATTAAAAATCCGCGCAGCAAAGGGTGCTGAAGCTGCGAGGTGCTCTGAGCACCGAGACAGCTGAGAGCCATTAAAAATCCGCGCAGCAAAGGGTGCTGAAGCTGCGAGGTGCTCTGAGCACCGAGACAGCTGAGAGCCATTAAAAATCCGCGCAGCTGGCGCCGCGAGGTGCTCTGAGCAGTTACCTTTGGGTGGGAAGTTCCCGTTGCCCCCAGGGGCGTGCGGCGGGAGGGAGCCTCCCCGCTGGCGTTCCCGGGTCGTGCCCAGGTGAGCGCCGTCCCGGGCGCAAGCCTCCCGCCCCCGCGGCGCAGCGCAGGCCGGCGGCGGGGCGGGCTCTGGCGCA